>VZTT01016925.1:2521-14190 GCA_013400855.1 Buphagus erythrorhynchus | reverse complement strand
TATTATTAAAATAATAATAATTTAGGGAAAATTCTAGATTTATGAACTTGAGGTGGCAATCCTAAGGAAACTAAACTTTTTTACAACCTCCTTAAACTTTTTATTTTCAGAAGACAACCAAGTAGACCAGCTGTCCTAATATACAACAGTTCAGTCCAACTATCTATAAGCTGTCTTGCTATAGAAAGACTAGAATGCAATATGTAGGGGGGAAGAACAGTGGTAAATGCACAAAACATAACCATTTCTGTCACTGGTTTACGCAATGTTGTTAGTCAGTTCACAAAACAATGCCCTTTCCTCAATCTGTCCCTTCACATACTGAATAGAAACAGGAAAAGAAAGGGAAGGGAAAGACAGATCAGCAGTGCAAAGTAACATTCTAATGTAAGTACATGAATTGGAAATAAAAGTAGAACTGCTTTTATTACTGATGAATTATGAGGAGAACATGCAAATAGGTTGCATATATGAACTATGTAATTACTAATTAATTCATTCACTTTATGATTCCAACTGAAATAAAAAATAGAATTCTATACAAGGAGGAGTTATATTGCTGTTCTTTGTGCAGGTCCTGTGAAACTATTTTGTCAGTCAGACAAAAAATTCAGGACAGTATTTTCAGAGCAAGGCTGACAAATGCATGTGCTTAATACCTCCAAACATGACACACCCATGCGTTTGAGTAACCTACTTGCCTCCACCAGAAATCCTATATTAACATGAAATGTTTCAGTCTGCATTGGATTTTAATATACAGAGATTGAGACAACAGTGATCAAAGCAGAGTAAAAAGTCTTGAAACGGGTTTTGTGGTGCAGTTCTTACCATTACGGTGAGTGCAGTGACAGCAGGGGTGCTGAATGTCGGGTCAGTGCGTTTTTCCTGGTAGACCACTCGGTACAGAGAGATGACGCCATTGGGGGAGAGCGGCTGGGTCCAGTTCAACCGCACCGAGTACGCGCCTGTGGCTTGTGCCCAAGGGGCTCCCATGCCCCACGGGGAAGCCTCCAGAGTCTGGGTTGAAGCCCACAGGCTGTCCACAGACCCCATGGAATTTTGAGATCTGACACGGTACTCATAGAGAGTAAAAGGCTGGAGAGCATTGGACCCGTCAATGAATTCCAAAGCTCCTTCAGTCCAGATGAACAAAAGCAGCTCTTCTTGGCTGCCCACAGGACGTCTAGAATTAAATCAAAAGCAGTGGTTTTAAAACAGAAGATAGCTTTAACTGGCCCATAATAGTTGATCCTAAAGTTCCAAGTTCAACTTGTATCTCAGAAAAAACACAGAAATTATTTCTGTATGTTGCACACACACACGGAACTGACTACCTATCTTTGCATCTTAAAAGCATTTCCCTGAACTCGTGTTAGGTGCTGAGTAGTGAAGAAGAGATTTTTGAGGCAACCAATTATTCTCCTTTATCTAGAAGAATACTATAAAACATGTCAAACAAGTGTGCTGTCACAGTCCAGGGCAGCAGAGTAGCAACACAACAGCATGTTGTCCTTCTAGGACAGAACACACCACAAATGACACTTTCAGAACTTGGAACATGAAATTTTAAATCTATCTGTAGTTGCTAAGCAATGACTTGAATTGCAATATGGGTGCAAGTTTTAGGCATTTCTGAAAATCAATCTATTTACAGAGGTACTCACCTCAGAATCCCTCATTTATGGAAAACTTGTGACCAATTTACTGAAGAAAAATGTTACCTAGTGAATAAGGAATAAATATTCTACCATGCCCTCAAAACTAAAGCTGTGCACTTTCAAAATCTGGTTTGCTTACACTAAATATCCCATTTTTTCTTGCAAATTGAATAAGTAATCCCTTGTGCATAAACTTAGCTGAATTTGCAGCTCCACCACCAAACCTCATTAAAATATCACACATAGTGTTTTCTGTAATAAATGACATATTTTTTCCAACACTGTTTTTGTTTAAAAATGCAAACCTAAGAAATATGAAGAAAATTAATTTCTTCAGTTTTTGGCACAATGCTTTTTCTTTTTGTACATATGTACATATATGTGTATACATATCTATGTATATATAGACACACACTTATGTATACATATATATGTATATATATAGCATTATGACTGCAGATATGCTTGCTTTGGACCTGGTGATATTCTGAGTACCAGAGATTACAGATTATCCTCAGCCCCTTTGTAATATGGGCTCTTCTTCCATATAATTTACAACAGTTTTAATAAGCTGAGCACTCATCTTCAAAACAGAGTTATCAAATCAATTCTTTCACTTGGCATAAAAATGTTTGTGTGAAATTAAGTTGGTTACATTTAAACACTGTGATAAATCTCAGTGATGGTTGGGCTGTACTGCACATGAATTTAAGTATTTCCCCTACTCTTCACAGGAACCTTGGCTTTTGCAGAACATAAAAGCACTTTTGCCAACAACAAAAATCCAAATTATATTATCTGCCACTTTTATTGCAAGTAGGGCAAATTTGCAGAAGTAAAATTGGTTTGTCTGGCTACTGGGTGTCATCATTACTACGCACACACAAAGCTGAAGAATATTTCTTTGGCAAGAGAAAATCTGTGTTTCAAAGAATGCTTGAAATGAAGGAATATGCAAAGAATATCTTGTTAGGTAAAACCAGGAATTAATTTAAAAATAAAAAAGCATTGATTTTTTAAAACTGATAATCTTAGCTGCTTGTAATAATGCATTTCCAGGTATTAACATGCAAGTATGAAGAACATAATGAATGCAAGTGTGTACACAGCTGTTTATTCATCCTTTGTGTATATGCATATATAAGGCAAGAAAAAAGACATTATTTTCTAATACAAAACTAAGTAAGTTTTGCTAAATTCTGAGATAAGCAGATTATATGGACACTGTTTAGTTTACAAGCATTAAAGTGTGATTAAAAAAAAAAAAAGAGTTTTGAGGTACAATATCTCTATCATAGTGAAATAGGCAAATTGTAAGATATGTTTATACTGAAGGTTGGTTGGCAGAACTGGGCAAAGACTGGCAGGTAGAAGAATCGGGAAAGATTCCCTAGAAATTTTCAGTCTCTCTGTAAAAGTCAGGGTCCAAAATTTCCCATTGTCTCCAAAATTCTGGTAATAATTTTTAATACAATTGCCTATGCTCTATTATTATGGCAAGTTAAGCCTCCTGCAGAACCCTCCCTCGGATACTGTTCACTGATGTAATGCAAGACATATAATTTTGAAAGGTGAATCATTACTATGTCTTTCTCCTGCACCTAAAAATATAGTCTTTTCTCTTTGCACCCAAAAATATGTCTAAAAAAACTCTGTAAATAAGGGAAAAGAGAGTACATTTTAATGCAAGAAAGTCACATTTAATGTGTCTTGCTAACCAAACAGTATGGGACTCAAATGAATACATAAATTTATGTTTTATAAATATTCTAAACTCTGTGATAAACATTTTTTTTCACACTGAATGATCAAATATGCCACCAGCTATAAGCTGATTCACAGGCAAAACTGTACAATGTAGCCTGGTTAAGTATTTAGATCTTATTACTGCTGACTATTTAATGAATGAAACTTATGGTTAGGTAAATGGTTCCATCTGTAGTGCTAAAAATCAGAATATCTTCATGTATGAATAAACTTCGAACAGAAGTGGTTGAACAATCAGTAATCATTTCTATCATCTTAAGATGTAGGATTCAGCTGCTCATTTAACTGGAAGTATTTCTTGTGTACAATGAGCTGCAAAGGAGAATAACATTTCCAAGAGCTGGAAGCCGTCTCTTAATCTGCATAGTCTGATTTGCTGCTTACATTCATTTCAAAGATGTTCAGATAGTTATTTTCATAAGGGTGAATTCTCCCTGCCCCAGTGCCAGTCTGAGGTGGGTGACACAAGAAGGAGGATATAATCTCCTTTGTGACAGATAACTCCAGAGCTGTGCCGCAGCGACGCTGACTGCAGCGCTCGCCCCTCGGCTTCCCTGCGAGCACGGCAAATCCCCCTGGTCTCAAGGGTCAAACCAGAATTATTCCTCACATGTTTACCTTTCACCATACAACTGAATTACATGTTATAGCAGTGCCTGCTGCTTTCCTTACCAGAGTGGTAGTGAGTTATTTTTAGGAACACTGAAAAGTCTTGGGGTAAAATTCAAACAATCAGGGAATCAAGCTGTCAAATGTGGGGGAACAATGCAACATTAGCAATGCTCCCCCTCTGCAGTTTCACACTTAATTAAACAAAGAAACGTCACTTACATTTGTATTCGACAAATCTACACTCATATAGACTAATATACACTAAGATAGCTTTTGTGATTTGGGATATACTTTTTTTAAACATGAGTTCTGATGCAAAAAAAAAAAAACCAGAACAGAAGGAATTTGAAGTTATTGCATGTAATATACTAGTTTAGATTGGGTATTAGATCAATTACAGGTATAAATAAAAGCCTTCAGGAGCTCTTGTATTCAATGACATAGGCATCCATTGGGATTCCTACATTAAACCATCCAGTAACATATGTTCCTTGGAAGCTGTCTTGGGTACAACTCATGGTTAAGGGTATACGGTTAAGCAATGAATTAATCATAAAGAGTCAATCTGGAAGCCTCTCCACTGCAAGTCACGACAGCCACTAAGACATGTCTTCTGTCTTAAATTGCCTCTTGATTTTTTTCTGCTACAGTTTCACCAACAGGACTGCTCAGCTAATGAGAGCTACATTTCAATCTCACAGATATATACTAAATAATATAATTGTATTGGGCAAGACAGAGACAATTTGAAAAATTCAGATGCTCCCTTAAGGAAGCTACCAACCAAAATACTTCTAATTTTACAGGCAATATGTCTGTAAGGGCCATCTCATGTGCCTCCTACACAGTGCATCCTGCTAATCAATAGAGAGCAATTCCATTAGCTCATGTGACCTATAACTTACTAAAATGCAGCGACAAATATATATCATCTATTTTCATAATACTATTTTTTTCAGAGCAGCAACTTCTGTGGTTGGCAGAGTGATGTTAAGTGATGATGAATGGGAACAGAACTAGATTAGATGATCACCTCATGAACCAGATCTTTTCTCATTCACAAACTCTTCTAAGTTGTGGGTCTTGCTAGAAAAATTTAAAAGCCTCAGATCTGTGTTTAAAGCTGCTTTATGAATAAAAAAAAATTATCACCATTTCCTCTATCATAAAATAACATTTGAATGTTTTGGTTTCTAGCAAAATGGCTGAAAATTTGGGAGTAGTTTTATGATGTTAGAGGAAAGCACGAGTCCTGCCACTTTAATGCAGAGATCTGCACAAACACTAGGTCCCCAAGCATTCCAGGTTTTGAGTTAAATGAATTTATTTTGGTGGTGATGCAGTAAGGAAGAGGCACGTACTGAAGAAGAAATTACATTCCATAACCTCCCATAGAAATACTGCAGTCTTGCTGCTATAACAATGTAAGGCCATGTGTGGCTACAAAATGAAAAAGAACTGTGTGCTTACATCCCATTTCTGATTTTTTTGCAGCTATCTGAGAAAGATTTGATATTGTTGTTGTCTAAGCACATTTAAACTTCAGCTGAAATAACTGCCAAGTGATTCATGCCTATGTAGGTGAATATACCGATTGTATCTGGAGCCCCAGTGCGCCATTTTCATTTCACTTTAAATAAAAAACAAAATGTATCTATGTCAGTCAGTGCCCTTCTGCTGTACTCAGAGGTATCAAACAGGCTACAATTATGATTGTGAAGTGATTGTGTCACATTGGAGGAAGGTTTATTGCTTTTGAGTCTGCTAGGCAGTAACACATTCTGTTTCATATTACTCTTTATATCATTGTTTGGCTGTGACTAGAATAATCAAATGCCATCAAATGCTGTCAAATTCAATTTACAGTATTTTTCACTGAAGCAGGCTTTCTGCATTATATTTCCTGTTTTCCCTTTCTATGGTTGCCATGGAATAGCAGCGGTAATCATCAGCTTTATTTACAAAACCAACAGAGTGAAGACATGTCTTGGGCTATAACATACACTTTATTCCTCTTTATGCAGGGGAGAGACTTGGGGTTTTTGATCAGACAATTAAAAAAAGGCAAACAAAAGGATATTTCAAGACAGCAGGAATTTTTAGAGACCACTAACATCTTTAAGGCAAAAGTGAATTTATATTAATTATCCCTGAGGATTCCAAAAGGTAATTGGATTTCCCATCTTCTCAGTCACACCTTTAATATAATAAAAAGTCCCAAACTCTTTGTGGGAGGCTAGGATCAGCCCAGCATGTGTTTGCCACACATACTTAAGAGTTGGAAAACCCAGGAACTTCAGATTTTAAATCTCTCTCAAATACATGGCTTGATTTTTATATTCTCTGACTTCTGAAGTCATTCAAGAAGGTTGCTTTAGTGAGTTTTTAACGAAGAGTGAACAGGCACAGCAGAGACTGGTGCTCTGCTAGTTTAACACTGCCCTAAACACAGCTATCTGTACAGAAAAACCCTCACACAGGGCTAAGGAAACCCCTCATAGGAAGTGAGAATGCAGCAGTCAACAACCTACACAGGGCAGATGAACACAAACACCAAGGTACATAAACAGATGTACTGTAATCACTGTCCAGATTACTTAGATAAATTATCTTGGAAAATTGATCTGTTTTAGGAACCTAGATACCTTTTTCTGCTTTTAAAAGTCTCAGAATTGGTGAATTACTCCTATTTCCATTACAAAATTCTCAACTGTCTATCAGAGAAGATTGAAGTTTGTACCTACTCGTCTGGGTAAGCACAGTACAAGTATCTATCCTACAAACTTTTTCCAAGATTTTTGTTCCCTTGAATTTTTAAAACATAGTTCAGGAAGATGATTCTTGTTTTGAGTTCATATTCCCAAAATGGCCATCCATAGATCAGCTTAATACCTTAGCATTTGAAAGGTAATATCTATTTTTTCATGTACTTCTACACCTTTATTCGTCTCCCAAAAAATCAAGGAATAAAGAAAGGAATCGTTTAGTAGGACTAAGAATCTGAGGTGATAAGGGGATTTACCTGTAGATAAAGTAGTTAGTAATGATGCCATTTGGTTTCCTGGGTGGTGCCCATTTCACTTCTATGAGTGCAGGTCCAATTGCTTTAACAGCAGGTGGGTTCAGTTCTCTGGGAGGTGCTTCAGCAGTTCTTGAATATGTTTGACCACCCACTCCACACCCACCTACAGAATGAGAAGTTTGTGTGGGGATAAGAGCTTTTTCCTCAACAAAAAAATACATTAAGAGCAAATGAATGTCAAGTAAAGAAGCTGCTAGTGGAAATGGTGTCTCATTTCATTGTTAAATATTCATTTAAATTACCACAACTCTACCAATGAATTACTCGTGATTTTCAGCAGTGAGAGTGAGAAGCAAATTGATTCAAAATTGTCATTTTAGAAATACTTATATCAATAGATTTTTGAAAATTTCCATCAAAGTCAGGGTTTCTAATTTTTGGGCTCTTCTCTCCTGTCTTTATGATCACCACTTCTTGTTGGTGACTAGTTACAGAACTGATTCAGTTCTGTACATTCATTTTCAAAGATCTTTAAGCTGCTTGTGAAGAGCTTTTAATAATGTGGCACATATAACCTAAAATGCATATTTTAAACCTCCATTTGATATATTCATGGTATATGGAGAAATACATACATGATACATGGAGAAATATTTAATGTTGCATTCAGTGCTAGGCTTCCTTTTTACTAGGTAAACATTTGACTCTAACGTAAAATAATTTCATCTGTTTTGCAGAGTTGAATCTACCTGGAAAATCCCCTCCAGTCACAGAGATGAGTGTTTTAAATTGCCTTACCACTCTGGCATGCTTGTATTCTTATCTCATACAGGGTGTAAGGATCCAGGCCATCGACAAAGGCAAAATGTGCACGTCCTGCCGGCTTCACCAGCAGAGTGGGACTGCTCCCATTTAGCAGGATGTTGTATTCCAATGGCACATTGACAATGAATATCCCTGTTGTGAGACAGAGAGGAACCAGTCATTATCTGAAACACTAACAACAGTGCAGGACAACTTCAAAGAGCCATTCATCACATGCAATTTTAAATGTAAGCCCCCTCTGGAGGTTTTCCCTACTGCCTCTTTTGAAAACTACAATCGTTTAAATATAAACTGAAACAGATCCATCTGCAGATTATAAGACGAAGACAGACATTATGGTTCTTAGGTAAGAATCAAAATTCAATTCAATGCCTGTTTTGCAATTGCCACTTCTGGGAAGACCGACCTTATGACTTGGAACCAGGAAGCTTTTATGCATTTTGCAGGAGTAACAGCTACTAAGCAATGCTGTTTGAATAGTCTTATGATCAAACAAGTGAATTGCAACCATTCAGCAAATTATGCCTTTTTAGCCCAACAGCAGTAGCTGAGTGTAGGTTCTTAGCCTGCTTCACCAGTAGAGTACAATACAATAGCTTGAGCCAAGAAACGTATAATTTTAAATGATGTAAAAACAAACTGTTCAGATTTTGTTAAAAAACCCTCTCATTTTTTAATATTTGAATTCAAACTTTTTCCCCATCTATTCCTATTCCCATGCTGTCAGTTCTTAATTTTCTCATTTTCTTGAGAGGCTGAAAAACTCAGTTCCTTCAGAAGAACAAGCTAAGCCATATACTATCCCTTTAGAACAATAGGCAGATATTCCTGGATACTCTCTTTTCTTCTTCCACGTGGCATGTCTAAGGGTTTTGGTTGATTGCTTGGTGGTTTTGTTTGATTTTTGGTTTCCTTGGGCAATATTTTTTATTAGGAAATGGGCTGTAGGCTTTTAATTTTTTGTCCACTGTAGACTGTTCTGTGCAGACAGCAGCAATCTCATAAAACCAAGAGAATTACCAAAGAGGAGTTTGTGTTGAGTGTGTTTCCTTCACTGTGCAGTCACATAAAGAACAGCCTTAAGAAAGGACAAAGTACAGACTAGACAAGGCTCCTTTCTGAGATGAGCCAAGATGTATCTGATAAGTAAAAGCACATTTCTTGTTCAACACAACACCTACTTTAGATGTCACAGAGATGTCTTTGTGACTGCAACAAGGACCAGATGCCTGTGAGCAGTTCTGAGACTTGTCCAGACCTTGAGAATCTTTCCATTTGTAACTTTGGAAAACAACTCAGCTTTTTCTCCTAATTACAATTTTGGTCCTTTTCTGATAAAGCATTTACATTGATACTACTACCCTGAAGCTACAAAGAGCATTTTTTTTCCACTGTTGTGCATCTGTTAGATGGGGTTTTTTAGCTAAGTATGTATGTGAATATATATAACTAAAAAACAAAAGTTTGCAAGAAATCAGAGATTTCAAGTTTAGCTGTGGTACTATGAACTGATGTACTTTGAAAGATCAGAAAATTCTTTGAAACACCATTTTTTTACAATTCTCATAAGAAAAGGAGAATATAAAAATCCTAAAGAAATAACATTCTGCTGCCTGACTAGATGCTAGACAAAGAAAATGCCATTACACTAAAAAGCTGAAAAATAGCCCTGAAGTAGAGGCATGACTTCAATCTTATTCAACTACTCAGCCTACAGGAAGAACAAAGATGCTGTTAGGAGTTATTGGAAGAGGTGAGGAGAAGGAGACAAAAATTGCAAAAATTCCTCTGTAAAATTTCCCTTCTTCAGTGTAAAAGTTACAAGAAAAATACCAAGATCTAATAACTAAGAAGGGAATATCAGAAATACAACTTTTTAAATCAAAGATGATGTTACAGAGTAAACCTCTGAGAGGTGATCTTGAGGTAGACTGGTTTTGCATCAAAGAAAATTATTTTTTGCCTGATATATGGAAGATTAAATGCTCCAGAAGAGTGCACTTGAGTTTGGAGTGTAAAATGTTGCCAGTAATTAAAAATATATTGTTAAAGATAAATAATTATTACTACCACTAGTAGTAGTAGTATTTCCACCCTATAACTGGAGGGTCTGTAAGGATACAACAGAGTATCTGAAAGAGTTTGGAATGGTACAGAGCACACCAATAGAAAACATTTTTTAATCTCCTACTTAAGGTCCCCTTCTTCTCCAGTCCTGAAAACTGACCAGATATTTCAGCCAGGAAAACCCATTCCTTTATGAAGTGATATGATTCAGTTTTTTGCATCTAATCAGTGCATTTATTCTAGGCAAAAATCACCAGAAACCTTTGAAATTGAAACTATTCAAAATGCTTGATTTCCCAAGGAAGACTGAATACAAAGAAGGACAGCTGAATCCAGCCATCAGTATGCAGCAAGGGACACCTATTTCAAAATAAATGACCTCTCCAACAACATTGGACAGTGTTCAGTCCATATCAGAAATTATTAAAAAACACCACCTCACACCTGAAACAAAAAATCTTAAAGTTCTGCTAAATGTTGCACTATATTAGTAATGATACAAACAGTAAATATGCTCAGGAGAAAAAATACTCTCAAGAAGTGAGAATGAAATTGTAAATAAAATCACATAAGCATCCTGAAAAATTCCAATGTCCGATGGAATCCTTCTACACTTTGGTCAAATTCATTGACTACAAAGATCAAAGGATCACTTCCTGATCTGGAAAATTATAATATATACTCTTACAACATAGAAACTTGTAAAAATCCCCCTTTCTTTCAGAACAGCCTTCAGCATCTGCAGCCAGTCTGAAACCACTACCTTGTGTGCTCTGATGACTGAAGGAAATGAAATGGGCATATTTGTTAAAGTCATCTGGGAAACCACACGACTTGGTTAGTTCCAGAGTTCATAAATTTATGTCAGAATAAAAGGAACCGTAAAAGCACAAGTGAACCAATTTACCCTAAATGCAAATGGCAGTTTTGTTATTTGGTGTCAAAGTTACCATGAGCACAATGACAACCTGCCATAACACATTTTCATGTTCACTAAAGAACAAGGATTTAGTTGGTTAATATTCCCAGCAATACTCTTTTTCATAATTTACAACAACTAGATGCTGATAGGTTATTTAACATTTATGAAGTTAAGATGTAATCAGAAAAACCCTGATTATCTTTACAAATAAAAAAGTTAAATTATTCCACTTTTTTTTCCTCTGCGACTTCATTTCACAGCAGGTGCACATTTTGCAATGGGACAAATCAATCAAATGAAACCCTGGGTTTTTGTGGGCATATTTGGATAACATTTAATGGACAATTCTGTGCAAAACTTTGCAAATTAAGTTTGATGGCTCTGTGTACTTCAAAACTAGGCTAGGTCAAAACAGAATTTGCAGCACAAGATGCTTAAAATTGGGGGTAAAAAGCCACAGACTTACAGACAGGTCACCCAGAATCTGTTTGAAGTTAATTGCTGAAAATTTTTTTACTATGACATGAAATCCAATCACAATTAAAGTAAAATAGTTAAACTTTTTCACTTATAGGAAACAAATACTGAAACAGGAACGTCATGTCTTTTAAAGTTATATTTTAATATTTAAATTCACAAAACAAAGCAATCTGTTTGGCTTCCTGAGATTAACTATTTACATTATGCTTCAAATATCCAGATGTCTCAATCTGGTTGCATCAAGTGTTACACCAAGACTCTGAAAACAGTAACAGCAGGAGATTCTGATTGTTTGTAAAATGCAGAACTTTGG
>VZTT01016903.1:2222-18151 GCA_013400855.1 Buphagus erythrorhynchus | reverse complement strand
CTGGATAAAAAAGCCTGAATAGCATTCTATGGAGTTCAGAGTTGACAGTTCCAGATCCCAGTTCCTCATCACGAGAGACCCCATAGCATACTGGTGTTCAAAGCAAAATGATGTTGCAGGTTTCCTTGTCTCACAAGCAGACCATAAACTTCAAAGCATTTCCCATGAAATGTGATGGACACATCAGCTGGGAATTTCCTTCCAAAGTAAACGTGAAGGGAAAGAGTCTGAAAATGAGGGGTGTTATAGAGAAATATCTTTTGGCCTCTCAGTATATAAGCAAAAAGTAGGACTATCACAGAAATGGGTAATTCTTCAGTTTAGCAGTTCTACTGCAATTATGTTTAGAATATTGGCAGTTTTGCCTCAACTCCAAAAACAGGTGAACATCCAACACAATCTTGAGCATTCTCCTCCCCATCTCCTTGCCTTTCACACTCCATCACAATGTTATGTGTAGGCAATACCAAGTCCAGCCAGATCTCCTAAGCAGGGCCTGCATCATTTCCATTATTGTTAAGTGTCCAGACTGTCATAGCAGTTAGATGCAGAGACCCAAAAGACTGCCCAGACAGGTGATGAGGTCCTGTCTCATGATTTCAGATCATCAGCATGTTGCTCTAATAATGAAAATAAACTTCCATGAGTGTTAGGCTATGAAAGGGTGGTAAAACTGGGTTTACATTCTTCAGCACAAAGCCATGCCATCGCAGTAGTGCAGGGGACTGTGAAGGCTGAATATTATTGTGCTCCTGCTGCCACCTAAAGGAAATGCCTCAAAAATGTTCTGAAATAACCTAGAAAAAACATATTCTGAAATAATCTGAAATAATGCAGGCTAGAGTGGAGAGGCTTCTAGAGTGGCTTCAGCTTTTAGCTGAAGAAGGATCCATTTGGGAAAATGACTATTACAAGCAGGATATTTTTGTCTCATGGAATCAGCTACAGCATGCTGGCAGATTTTCAACAACCATGATGGCAAGTGGATGGGGGTCAGGAAACTTCTGCAGTCCACAGAAGACTCCAGCTGTGACCATCCTGATGGCCCTGGTCTGAGACCACAGATGAGAGATTTGTATATGGGAGCAATATCTCTCATTACATGAGCTGACCTAAAAAGAAAAGCAAAACAGCTTTAGGATCATAAAAAATCATCTTCAAATAATTTAGGGCTAAACAAAAATACAACCAGTTCTTGTTCAGTGGAACAGTGTTCAACTGTTCTGAAAGTTTTCTTGAAGGCATCTGATGCCTCTGTTTGAATTCTTCACATTAATCAGGGGAGACACTGGATCCTTTGCTGCTTTTAAAGAGATGGTGACCAGTCAGACCACCTTTAGAAATCTGATACCATGTTCTCTTTGGGCCAGGTGCTCCTGATGTTGGCTGCCTATGTAACTCACTTGGAGTAATCCATTCCTTTTGGACTTGTTTGCTAGAATTGGGTATGCTCCAATGGTATTGGAGGTAGCTGGGCAAAAGGGAGATATCTAAAAGAAAATGTTCCCATATTGTGCACTAAATAGCAATAACTTTGTTCAAGCTTCTATGCTGACTAAATGCCCAACACCAGAAGTTGTGTACAGTCAGCACTAGTGAGCCCAGGGAAATACTAAATTGCCTCGTAAACTGGAAGTCAAGTGGAAATATTACTTAAATGCTCAAAAAGTATAATTTGCTGCTGCAGACCAATGAATAGCCTTATTAAATAGAGGGAACATTACTACATGAGTTATGAAACTGGCTTTTCAGCTTTAACTGTGGACTTTACATTTTAATAACTTTCAGCTTTAGGGGTATGACAATGGAGCCTCTTTAGTTCTCCCCATGTATGGGCACAAGGGCACGCATCAAAAACGTGCATCTGGTATTTGGAGTGTCCGAGTACAGAAATTTCATTGTCATGTATCAGAGGGCAGGAGCACTCCTCATGAACAGGATGGAACCACCCACTCAGGACACTGGTGACACCTCTCCAATCCAGGATGATTAAGTAGATGCTTCCAGGTATCTCCATATGAAATGATATGTTTGTCAAGATCAAGCAGCAGTGCATAAGCTTCCGTGCAAGTACACTCCAATGAATCATTCCATGATATGAATATCTAGCAAACTTATTACCTTCCCCACGTATTTACTTTTTAGGATGAGTGAACATTGTGTTGTCCTTATTTCACAGTGAGTTAAGCTGAAATGCATATGCATTAAGCAATTTGCCCAAACTATCATATTGCAATGCATCATTTGATGAAAACTACTGTTTCCTGGTGTTACTCAGGAAGCCATTTGACTCCCAGCCTGTGACTAATGTCTTGCCTGAGCAGTCTTGTCAGGAGATGTGATTTCTACATATGGTTTCCTTCTCCACGTGTTTCACAGAAACTGTATCTACCCACTTTGGCCTAATTCTTTCCCCATTTATCGTCATGAGGGAAATTAGCTTCTCTTTAAAGTGGAGGAAGAAGGGCACCAGGCACAGATGGACATGACCTTTTAATTAAATGCTCTGAAACTGATGAGGAATTGGGAATGGAAGACAATATGGATTATTTTGAAAATGAGAATGAAAAAAAAATAATTCCTTCAAAAGGATCACCTTGTGATGCCTGTCTTGCTTTTATTCCCAGACTGTACCTCAGGTCCAAGATTCCTATGAATCCTCAAAACAAAGAGAGCACAGAAATGATGGTGTGCCCTGCTTCAAGGCATAGTGCAGCATTAACTCCACAGCCAGTTGTTTGCATGACTGATGTCAGAATACACTTGATATCAAAAGATGGAAGCTAACAGGGAAATCAGAATGATGGGATTTTATCTTATCATTTAATTCCTCAACTGCTCAAACTGGAAAGTACTTTTTTTCCTTCAGTATTCTGTTGTTTTCTAAAGAATAAAAAAATTCTCAGAGTCTTTAAGCATAGAGGCAGTCAGGTAACTCCCACTACATATCTCTGCAAGTGTGACCACAGCTGTGGGACACCTCTCATACCTGCAGCTAAACAAAAGTGGCACCTGTAGTCTAACCCAAAGAGACCCACGCTCACTGAGATATTCTTCTAATCACTGGAGGAATACCAACTCTTCTGGCAGACCATTTACCTGCTCATCTCCAACCCTTTCCTTGGGAAGAGATGAAGTCTTCTCAGCCTATCATTACATGACTTGCAAGGAGAGGAAAGGACCTCTGCCCCCAAAGATTCAGGAGGCTGTGTGCCAAATCCTGCACAAATACAGGCATGGGGAACTACTCAGAAATCTCCTAATTTCTGTTTTTGTCTCTTCCAACAAGACAAAGAAAACATACACATTAATAATCAAGAATAGAAAATCAAACACATACCCCCTCTCTGAGACAGGAGCATGCATTTCATATTCTAACCATCCAAAATGTGTCCCTTGTAGCATCATTTGCTTCCCAGACTACTGAAATTAATTTTGCTTGTAACTTCTTATGAAACAATGTCTCTAATACTTTATTTGATACACTGTGTTCTTACCTATATCTATTAATTTTTGTAATGGTACCCAGGGAAAAAGGCAGAATCATACATACTCCACTGTACTGCCCTCATGTATTATTTGGTTGTGGTCTCCCTCAATTTAATGCAAGCTTTTGTGTTTCAAAGTTCCAGCACCAAAGCAGAGCAATATTATGCACAGGACATGCTATGCAGATGCCACCTCCTGTAAGGTCTTAAAAGCACATCTGTAGCTTTTGCACACCAGGAATATGAAGTCATACTGACATAGCTTTCTTGCCATTAAAAGATGTAATTGTTCCTCAGGATCTTTGCTTCTCTGAATAACCTCAGAGAAGACAGGATTTCAGCTATCAGGCCCTTCCTTCAATGGAAAGTCATCCTGCTGGGTCACTTATCATTGTTACTGCTGCAGATAAAAAAGCTAGATGGGAATTTGGATAACAGGTCAGGGACATGGAGAGCACTTCATTTTATCTTGGCAATGTGAAGGAGAAAGGATTTTTATTTTCACATTGTTAACATGTTGCCTGTAGAGATGTTCCCTTTCTGTAAGCAGTCCCAAGTCCATCTGAAGAATTGCACACATAATCAATGACGTCAAATATAAAAGGGACTCGTGAAGCAGAACAAACTAATGTGAGGATTCATGCTTACTTTGAGAGACTGTGATCTAAAGAACACCCTAGTATCCATTTCCATCAGTCATGAACTTCCTGAGTTCTCCTCAGCTGTAGTGCAATACTGGAATACCCTTAGATTTTTTTCTAACTTAGACACTTAAGTTTTGAAAAGGGTCCAGGTAGAGAAACCAGTGTTAATTTCCACATACTTTAGAGCACCCACTCAAATCCACCCCCCTGCATCCACTGACCTGGCACTGGACTTTCTGCAGATACAAGCCTAAAAATGAGAGACAACAGCCCTCCTAGCATTACGAGAGGAGCATCTTTCTTATCTGCAAGCAGGAGATATCTGCAGGCCAAGCTCCACTGTGGTAAATGCCAAACAGGTCTAATAAGAGTCAAAGTTAGTATTTGAAATAACAATAGATCACAGAAATGGAAAGGAACAGCAGGGCCTTTGGAGCATCCAAGGCAGACAGTCTGGAGGGCAGAGAAACCTAGGCTCTGCCCCTGGATGCTCTCTCACATGCACAGGTTCACAGGCAACTCTGTAAAATTACTATTTCACCTTTTGTGAGCTCAGTGCTAATTACAGGAGTCTAGACTAGGAGTAAAACCCAAGGCATTAGAGGCCAATGTTTTTAGGCCAGAAGGTAAAAAGGAGTACAAGCAATAAAGAGAATTGTATTAAAGATATGAACTACCTGCAAGGGGACTAGAAGACCTATAAAAACAAGGCAAAGTGAGTTAGGAGGATTATTAAGGAACCAGGAAGAGATATTGAGTTCCAGACTTACACAGAGGTTCCCAGGAAGCATAATGCACTGTGGACAAGCCTGCACCAGACAGAGAGTAAACAAGACGATTACTCCAGTAAAAATGTTAGAAGTGAACTGGAGTCAGCAGGTGATGAAATAGAGGAATTTATGAAGGGATTTTTTTCTTTCTGCCTCTTTGCAGTGAGGGAGGACCCAATGCCATGACAGAAACAATATATCTGTGAGGGAAAGAAATAAATAAGTGCAGATAGCCACAAAAGTGGTGTGGAAAATATAGGGCATTCACCATTGCCAGATACATGAAACACCCAGTTAAAAGAGAAAACAGCTGTGTGGGAAATGGAGATAACAGCCAGAGAGCATCAGATCTAAGGAACCTAACAGTGCTAGCAAAGGAACACAGTTTATTAGCACAGCAATGAGACACCCAAGCAGGACTGGGGGAACCAGGAGGCAAGCAGAACCCTGACATCCCCAAGACTGAGTCTGCTGCAGGTACCCTGTGAAGCCCCATCTCATCATGCCCTGCAGAGCTCCAAGGCATGGCTAATCCATGTACACATCAGAAGAATGGCAGATCCAGAGCAAAGGAATTTGGTAATCTGCTTGTAAAATTACTTTGATAGGCAAAGTCTTATCCCCATACTTTATTGTAATATTCAGGTAGGAAAAAATTATGTGCTTCAGATATGAGTGGAAGCCTTAAGCAGGACAGCCAGAAGGTTCATGCTATAGCTTTTAGCTGGAACTCTGAGGACCTGTCATTAGCTCTGCCCACGAGCCAGGGTAGACACTGGGCATCCACTGTACTTGGTTCTTTCCACTAACACCAAGGAACAAGACTGTGAAGGTGGGAGAGGAGAAACTGAGACATAAAATATAACAGAGGCTTGGTTTCTTCCTTCACAGAAGTCCATGGCACCAATGGCAATTCCTTACAAATCAGTAACAACTCTAGTCAAGCCAGTACAATTACTAGAATTAAAAGGGAATCCAATCCATTTAACTGGATCTACTGACTTTTACATTAGCCCTCAAAAATCCCCATTTCAGATGGAAAGAAGATTTGGAAGGAGACAAAGTACACAAAATAGCTATATTTCACCTCTTCCTTAAACTCCTGATGTGGGTGGTAAGCATAGGCATGAGGGAGTGATGATATTAAAACACCAGACTATTGCAAACAAAACTCACCATCCCTGCTCTAACAAATGCTTCTGCATGGGGTGAGTTCTACAGAATAACACTGTCCTCATAAAAGTGTCCAGAAAGGAAAATGTGCAAAAATTCCAAGGCCTGATCCTGACACACACATTGTACTTATCTCACATAATGCTTGTATTCCCACAGACATACACACAAGATGTTTCCTTAGAAACAAGGCATAACTGTTTTTCAGATTAATTCCAAAATGTGAGTAGTTTCATGCTTACTAAAAGTAGGGGGTACACATTCAGATTTACGTGATCTGTTAGGGAATGAATACCCAATACTGTCATGCTATTTGGTAGCTGCTTCACTTCTCCTGACCCACAGTTAGCCCTCAATTAGTCCTTAACTAGTCATCTGTTGCAGTGGTTAATAAGGTGAATTGCCACTCAGGAGACCTAATTTCCTTCCTGCTTATTCTGTTGTGTCTATATGGAGATCAAATTCTTTATACTAAGGATGGTATGGAATGCATCCACCTGTTCCTGGGTTTTGTACCTATTTCCATGGCAGTGCGGTTCAGGCTCAGTTCTCCAGGACAAATGAATGTTTTAAATTAGATTTCCCATAAGCATTAGCTCAAGGGACTGTATATGGCAAATTTACAAGTCCTTCCATTTGTCTGTAGAAAGATGAGGAGCATGACTGCTTGAAAATAACAGGCTTGAGGATATAAATCATCTCTCTGCTTCCATCCCTCTGTCCCAGAGACTCTGAAGCCAAAAACACACAGTTCATTACCACTTAGTTGCTATTTGGCCAAGTTTCAAATAGCACAAATGTGTATCTTCATGTGACAGACGAGGATCAGTTCAGCCTTGTGCTGTGTGGCAGCAGAGGTCATGGTGGCTAAAAGGGAGCCTTTGCAGGTTCTGCATGTGCCCAGGAGAGCTAGAGATTGACACAAGAGGGGAAGAGACAGTCAGCCTAAATGAAGTTATTGCCCTGTCTTTTCTTCTGAGCTCTGCAGTGCCAGGACCTTGCCCAAGGGGTAAGACAAAGCCACGGCACCAGATAGAGATCACTGGCATCACAAGTCTGAGGGATCCAAAACAGCAAGACCCACGTCCAACTGTACCACAGGTTCCTATTCGATCACAGACATGACCTTCCCTTCCATTCCTCCTTTTGTAGTGACAGCTGTGCAACTTTTACCTCCTTCCCAAATGTACTGAGGCTTAACACATTGATTTGTGTCAGGAAGAGGGCAGAGCAGACACCACTCCAAGTGCAAAGCAATGTCTGGCAGACGCAGGTAACCAGCTGCGTGATGGGTGCTACAGGAACACTCGCAAGTAAATAATAAATCTGTCTGGTCTGTGATGCACATTGCACAGCAACTATTGCTTCCCTCTGCAGAGATGATGCTCAAGAACAGTGTCTGGCTGCGTGCTCAGTGGCGACCTGCCCCCGAACACAGGATAGCTGTGCAGGGCCCCACCACACCACCCTGACTTTGAAGAATATTATAGTAGCTTTAAAGCTCTCAGATATTAAGAGATCATTACTCACTGTCTCCTCAGAGCTGATGGAGTCCTTGCCCTACATGTTCTCCATTTAACAAATGTCACTGTTTTACAACACACTTCACTGAGGAACAGAAGAATCTTTCAGTTCAAACAGAACTGTGACAGATTTAAGCAGCCAGGAGCGCTTTGCGCTTGCTTGGGAGCAAAACAGTTCTGCAGCCTCAGATCAGAGTAACAAGCCCTGAGAGGAACCGCCCTAAGCAGAAGGGCTGTTGCTGGCAAACCCTGCCCTCCCTTGCAGCCACTTACAGGCTGCACAGCAGACCCAGCAGTGAGGCTGAGGTTTGTCCAACATCATGCAGAAAGCCAGCAACAGATTTAGAGCTCATATATTATGGCTTCTGCTCAGCTGACCAGCACCATATGGGATGAGCTCTGGATAGATACTGCAGTCAAACCTCCAAGGTTGGAGCTGAGAGGGATCTTCCCATCTGGGCAGCACTGGCTCAACCACACTGTTGCTTCCACTTCCATGCAGTGGGTGACTGAGCTGACATCTAATCATCACCGTTTCTAGCAAATATGAATGTTTCCCCTATGCTAACCCAGGAGAGAATGTGAAACTCTACAAATTTAGTCAATAGTAATCACAAACCTATATACCAGTGATATTGCAAAGGCCAATTAATAATTGTAATCTTGTTAATACCGAAAAAATAAGTTTTATCATAGCCAAGAGATTTCTTTAAAATATAAATTTCTTTAAAAATGAAAAAAAAATTAAAATTAAGTAATTTATTTAAAATTTAAACTCAAGAAGGATAAAATGTTACAGAAAATCTACAGTATCATAAAAGCTTCCATTCCAGTGCACAATGGATTTAATACCATTATCTAAAGATAGCATGTGTTCCTTTTCTTCTGAAATCATCCATTTCTCATCTATGGTTAATTACTTTATATGAGAGATGCTTAAAAATTATTTCTCCCATGTGGAAAACTTGGATGAAAATGAGAACATTCTGCTTTAGAATCAAAATCCTCAGTAGAAAACTTGTTTTTTTTTCCTTTTTCCTCATCTGCTCACAGCACTGTATTAAAAGTTTTGAGTTTTGGTTTTCTGTAAATGTCAGCTTCTCATGGGTTTGGGGGTTTGTTTTGTTTTGGTTTGGTTTTTGTCTTGGTTTGGTTTTGGTTTGTTTTTGTTTTTTTTCCCAAAGAAAGCAAACACCCTCCATGATTTGCTGTTTTCTATTTCAAAACTAGAATTTAGTTGGTATTAGGTCTAACCATGCATTGCACTGGTCTCGATGCTACCACAACTGACTAAGATCCAAAAGAACTCGGAATTGCTGACAAACACTTTTGTTTTAGTGCCTGACACTGTGTCTTGCACCACTACCCTGGGCTGTGCCCATTGGAACAAGCACTGTGGAGGGGAGATGAATTTGCAGAATCAGACTCAGGGACAAGGGTACATAGTATTTTTGAACATAACTCCTTGTCCCTTCAGTATTGTGCCAGAGGCATTTGGCAGTCCTCAGCACTGGTTTCTGGAGGCAGAGTGATTCTCTGCAACCACAGCAGGAACAGATTTTTTCACCTCTTACCCTAGAACCAAACCACCTTCCCCTGGGCGTTATCAGAGCCACCCACTTGTGAAATGGCTGTGCAAAAGGGGCCCAAAAGGCAGGAGGATCTTGGATGCTATTCCAGCTCTAATGTAATAACAGAGGTGCTGCTCAGGAGTGATGTACTATGTGTCCCTCAGTCCCTCCAAGATCCCAATTAATACAATTCCATTAACTTCGAAAGGTGTGCTAAGTAGTAATGCTCTGGGCCATTAATTCTGACAACGTCAGCATGCTCTTGCTGTGACTTTTGCCTTAATTAGCATTATAACCCACTACCTTGACTGCAAGCTTCACAGGTAATAATTCACACTCAAGTCCCCTATAAACAGAGTTTTGTGTGCTCTCTGCTAGAAACTGCACATGGTAAAAAAATCACAGGGGTACAGGATTTAAAATGTAAGAGAAAAGAAAAGGACTTCAAAAGGTATTGTCAGAGTTATTGTATCTCTTCGAGCCTCAGTTACCCCCTAGGGGTCTGTTAGGCTCCAAAACTGACCATTTATGGTGCTCTTTAGAGATCCACCAAAAGCAATAGACTCAAGAAAGTGTCTCTGCATGGCTTTAGTCTGTAGCAAACTCTAGGCATCTTGTAAAATGCATTGTAAAATGCTTCTACCCTGAAAACAGCCCCTGAACTACTCAGACTGCTGCCAGACATCTATATGACATGTGTGACTTTGGTTCTGCTTCAATGGGAACAAGGTGGTCCCTGGGGAGACAACCCTTAGGGGGGTATTTTCAATTTAGAATGGGGCAAGTGCCATATGCCATATGACATATGCCACAGGAGAACATATACCTGAAAGAGGAAAAATAGAAACTATGCCAACTTTCCTGTAATTTCTTGGTTTCTGCTGTAATTTAAAACAAAACATTCTTACAGAAGGGAAGTGATGATAAATAGTACCCAAGAACACCATTGTAATAAGAAATAGGTGAGAACTATTGACACACAAGGGAAGAAGCAGCCAAGGCCTCTCCAGCCACCAGGCACCCACGTACATGGTCTTCACAGTCATCTCCTGCAAAAGCAGCAGCCAGAACTCCCATCTTACTACAAAAACAACTTCCATAGGCCAAAGGATCAGGATACCTACCTTCACGTTAGGATCCATTAGACATATGAGCTTAGCTCACTTTCCCCCACAACTTCTAAAACTTGAGAAGTACTGAAAACAGTCAGCAAAGCAAATACCAGCCTAGGCAGCATTTCCTGAATGAACCAACTGGAAGAAACTTAGGAGAGAAAGAGCTGATGATGCCTTGTAACATCCAAGCTCTTGAGACAGATACAGTTTGGCCAGAAGTCTTTGAAGGTCAAGTCTCCCAGAACATGCAGTGTTGCTAAAAGGGCCAGATCTCAAGCAAGGCACGCTGGCAAAGTATAAGCACAAGAGGACAATGATGCCAGTGGATACAGGCCAAACAGACATAGAGCAAGGTGTAGGTTGATGGAAGGACATGGATATTGAATAAAGATAGAAAACTTAAACAAAAGATATCATCTCCTTCAAAGACAGTCTGTTGGGGATTGACTCCAGAAAGTGACAGAGGTTGGGATGCACAGTGTGTCTCCCAAATGCTCTCTCATCCTCCACCCAGACACCACAGATGTTCCTGGTAACAATCCCTCTTTTAGTTAAATGAGATAACATGGATGGCTGAGAAAATGCCAAAAATGTTGTTCCCAGATCACTAATTCCTTGTTTTTCCCATTAAGACTGCCAAGAAGAGAGGCACTGGCTGCCAGTTAGAGTTTCTGAAGGCAACACTACTTCAGAAAGAATTCAGATAAGACCAAACAACTCATTTCCCCCTAGGACTTCATTTCCATCACCAGGGAAGAAAATGTAATCCAACTCTGCAGGCCTTTGATGCTGAAGTCTGAGGATCCCAGTCTGATCCCTATTATGCTCATGTAGATCAAGGCCTGCTTGTGCCACAGAGTCAGTGACATTTCACCGCTGCAGAATTAATAAGGCACCAGATATCACCTTCCCTGGTGTGCATACAGAAAGGAGATGGAAGACACCTTGAATAAATTCACTGACATTTTCTTTACACGTGAGACTAGGCCAATTGCTAAAAGAAAGGAAGAAAAACTCTTGATGTTAAAGAGAAGGTCTGTGCTGGTGCAGGACCTGGAGCAGGTCTTCCCCATACTAGACCAGTGAAAATTCACTGGATGACAGGTTAAGAGAAATGAGTAATGACACCAGTCCCCATCTCCCACCTCTTTGCCACAGCACTTGGATTTCACATTACCAGTGCAGTCTCCTGCCTTCCCTCCAGCTTCATGACCTATGAATGGCATGGAGGGAACATAGCAATGCTTGGAATCTGGCTCAGCAACCCTATACTTCTTCTCCCACAGCATACAACCCCAGCACATGATCTCATCGCTCATGGGGTGTTTGGACGGGGGCAGCATCCACCCCACCAGACTGAGACCCCCACACACACCAGCATCCTTCCTCCTTCCCACCAAGACTCTGAGAGCCTCAGTGATTCTGCTTATTCTCCAGCTTTCTGCCAGAAACAGATTGAGGAACAGACCAGAATAAAACACTTACTTGAACCACACTGATTGCTATGTTTTGATGAAGCATGATGGGTTTTGCAACCACCAAGGGATCAGTCATAAACATCCATTCTCACTAATGCAGTCATGAGCAGTTACTCTCAGTGGATCTGAAAAGCAATACAAGACATAGGCCATCAGCAGGTTAAATGAAAAATAAGCAAAAGACATGGGCATAATCCAAATTATCGCTCCAATCCCACAGTGTTCAGTGCTAGAAACAGCTCAAACAGAGGTTCAAGCCACAGCATTTCCAAACAGCTCCCTGACCCCTTGCACTTTAGGAAGGCTGAGACCGTCTTCTGTGGCTTGATTTTTAGTGCCAAATTTTTTTTTCTCAGAGACTGGTCCAAGTCTGTGGACTGTGCATCCTACAGGATCCAAAAATCTGCTAAAAACCACTCTACCTCTCCTTCCAAGTGCCAGGCCCATTTCCCAGTGGGGCAGGCCATTTAATGCCACTCATGCTTACAGAGAAAAGGTTGTGCAGTTTTATTAAACTTCTCCTTCTACTATCTTCTGCTTGAGAGAGGAGAAAAGTGGAAGCATATGAGGAGAACTGGCTCACCTCATTTAATGTGGGACTGACAGGTACCTCAGCATCACCAGTGGGTCAGATCTCTCATGGCTGATTAGAAAAACCTGCAGCAAATATCTATCCAAGCTCAATAACAGTTCCTGGTCAAAACCACCCATAAGCCTCAGGAACCTCAGCCTGCATTACGATGAAGATGGCAAAGGCCCAACTATACAATTTTCCACATCTTTCTGGAAAAATCCTATCTGCTGAGAAGAGAGTCACTAAAAAGAAGTGCCGCTTGTTTCAGACTCACATAGCCATCTCTGGAAGATGTTAGCTCTCATATAAATTAGTCACTATAAAAGAGAAAACCCAACACCAGGAAAAAAAAAAAAGGAGGAAATAATACAAGAGGTTTTTCTTGGTTCATGACTGGAACAGCTACTGTCATTTAAATTTTATTAGGAAAGATTAAAAGGAGCCTTGGAGTGAAGCTGCTGTGATGAAGTGGTCCCAGAGTCTCTATAAACATGATTGGCACCATACTGATGTGTCAGCCTGACAAAGTTATGATAGTTATTGCACTGGCCCTAAAACAGACCCTTCTGCCTGAGGCAAAATAATAAAGAAGGGGGAAGAAACCTTCAGAATGCAGGAAAACTCAATCCACCTGAGCATAGAGATAGACATTTGCCTCAGCTTTATGGGTTTTTCTGGAGGTGACATGAAGTAGACAGTGAATACTGCTAAATCTGTACATGGATGATTCTTCTCATAAATATCATGTATTCCAGCCTGTCAGTGAGGTTTGGTGTATGGCTGGTCCACACCTGCCCTTCCCTATGGAAGCAAAGCCCCTAAGACACAGGAGGGAGCAGGATGAGGAGCTTCTCATTGGTTTACAACAGTGCCTGCCTTGCTCATCCTGGCTGTTTCTGGCCCTGCAAACAGGCTCTGTGAGGCAGACTTAGAATCTGCTAAGTTGGGCCTCTGGTTTTACATCCACCTTCACCCTCAGCCACAGGAAATGGGCAACAACAAAGGGTCCTTGGGCTGCTGCCATCACTCTGAACTGCTCTGCAGTGAGCAGTCACTCACAAGTCACAAATGCCCATCTCCACACTGCCAGCCCTCACAGTGCAGGCACAAATATCTCAATTTCTGCAGGCTGCTGCCTTTGAAACCTCTGCCTGCCCTCGAGATGCCTTTTGTCACACACAGCTACTCGCTGACTGCGTTACTCCACACACCCAAGTGCTATCTCCAGCCTCAAGAGACACTTCCTGCACAAGCACAGCTAAGAAACAGAAGCATAATGAGCCCTTCTCACCACCCTGAAGCTGGAGGTGAGATCCCTTTTTAATAACAGGGTATTTGGAAGGATTTATAAGCTCTGGTTGTCTCAATACACAAATGACAGCATCAATCAGAGACAGACAGCAGAGGAGGAAGGCAATATACCTGTTAGGTGAGGGGAATGCTGATGTAAGGCACAGGCAGCCAGGCTGGGACTGCCAGGAGCTGAGGTTTTTTTGCCTGAACCCTCCAACCTGGCAAGTGGCGTGGAGCTAGCAGTAAAAGAAAAATTGCATTCTGCATCCCAAGCAGGTTTGACTTGTATTTTAGGACAGACTGAGTCCCTTTGGTTCTATCCCTTCCTGTCTCAGGGACTCTCTACATGCTGCTTACACAAAGCCACAGGACCTCACAGGCCAAATAAGAGGCTTGTTTGAGGTCTGTTTGCACACAACAGTCCATCACTGCTGCAGACATGGTAGATGCAGAGTGCAGACCACTGCTAACTGAAACTCCTGTGATCCCTCTGCTCATTTACAGGCCAAACACACCAGTCAAAATCGATTTCTTGTTCAGAGGGTGGAAAACCAGAGGAAGTCAAGTTGCAGTAACTGCTTTCCTTAAAGACACCTTGAGGAAAGAACAGCACTTAAAGGCAACCAAAGGTGGCCAAGCAGATGGTAATCCCACATTGCAGTAAGAACAACCTGAACAACACTGCACATGAACTCAGACAGTCTGGGGCACTAAGTGATCTACCAGTGGAGACAGCTGGCAACCCATAGTATATCTGCACTGGCCCATCACCCTTTCTGTCCCTACACATGGGAGGGGGATAGCTGTAGTAGCAGTGATGGAGATACTGTACAAGAACAAGGTAGATGGAGCTCTGAAACACAGCACAAGGTTGAAGAGATTGTTTGTTTTCACAGGTTTAATCTGCAGAGCCAAAGCAGAAGAGGAGCCTGCCTATCCAGTGGGGTTATTTTAATTCAGATTCACCCAGAGAGACTTTTTCATTTCAAAATGTCAGGGGTTCAGCTTTCTCTGTACCCACCTGGTTATTTCACAGATACTACCTAATACATTTTGAAAGGAAATTCATGTTCATGTATTTTCAAAGACTTCTAGCAAGCCTTCTGGGCAATGTTCCCAATTTAGAATTTATCTGGAAACTACAGAAACCTATTGAGTTGGAGTTTAATTGTCCTATTCCATTAGATACTGCACGGATATGAACACACTGCACAGTAAATCCTGCATTTTACTCCCGTAGCTCTTCTATTGAAACAAGTATTGGGTAGAAAACGGGTTACCAACCCGAGAGAGATTTTTGCATCTTTGAAAAATCCCATCTTAAAATAAAAACAAAGCCTCTCAGATCCTTTCTGAAAGAAATGCACGTGTACTCCAGTGGTGAAGGACTATCAGCTGGGAGAGGGTGAGACTCTTCAAGTCCAGGTTGACTTTTCAGCAGGTCTCCTCCAAGCAGGCTACTTGGCATGCCACCATCTCTGCTGCTGGAGCTTCTTCACACTCCATAAACATCACAGCTTCAACCAAACAGTGACTTGATCCCAGCTTCCTCAGGGCTCTTCTACAAAGTGGAACTGTTTCAACAGGATGAATTGATAAAAACTTGACTCAAAAAAACCAGCCTGGTACACAAAATTGGGATATATTAATCCAAACTAACATTCAGCATTCTCTCTCAGCTCCTGCTGTCCTGTTAACTCCCATGATCTGCACTGCAATAGAGCATGCAATCATTTCTCTCTATGTCCTTGATCCAAGTTTAATCAAAACCAACCCCCTTTCGAGAAGTGTTTTCTGAACAAAATTATTTCATCAAAATATTTTCAGTCATTTCAAGTACAACAGCTCAAAACCATTTGTTGCATTGTGCCTGCTCTGCAATTTACAAAATCAATAGGAAATCTTTGTCACTAGCTACAGTGAGAATCTTTGCCATGCAGACACTCCCCTCTTTTCATGTGCTTTTAACAACACTTCTACCTCTAGCTTCTCTCTGCACCCAGGCACTCTGCAGATACACTCAAGAGGCAAGTCAGCATCTCATTCATGGGACAGATGAGGCAGAATAAAAAGAAGCCTGAAAATACACCTCTCTTGCAGAAGGGAAAGCTGAAGTCTCTGTCACTCTGCAGGGCAAACTGAGCAAGCAGCGAAGACCCTCGCTTTCCTCTGGTGACAGCCCCGGTGAATTATAGCCCCAGGAAGCCAGCTGGGAGTGCAGAAGCACAGTGTGAGCACTTGGGCTAACAGAGCAAACTGCCAAATGGCAAGGGACGGAGAACGCTCCCTGTGCTCTGCCA
>VZTT01016901.1:0-14524 GCA_013400855.1 Buphagus erythrorhynchus | reverse complement strand
AGGAGATTAACTTTATTCCCAGTGAAAACAAAAAGGTATAGATCACTTTGACCTGGAATAAATAATGTTATATTATTCACTGTTATGTATTTATCTAGCTCAGTAATTTCTGTATGACCTAAATAACCTTGGCTTTTGTATTTTTTATATTTTGTACAACTGTATTTTTCCTCAGTGTTTCCAGAAATGTTGATCTGAATTTTTTCAGCCAGAAGGAAACACTATTTTTGGTTTACAACAGTTTCAAGGGATGCCAATGGAAAGGAAGCTAAACCAGCCCCAGTGACAGGATGTGTCTCTGGCCATTGCCCCACACGACCTATCAGCATCCATGGTACCTGCAGGAACGCCATTCCTGAACAGCCAAATCCTTGGAAAGAGTGGTTGGGATGCCATGGGGTGAAAAGTGTTGTTTTGTAAAAAGCATGAAGGAATTCAACTTATTTTCTGGGTTCAGGAACCTCAGATTTGCCATGCTGAGCTTTACCCTGCCATAGTACCTCCCACTCAACACTTCCCACTGTCCTTGAGGGACAGCAGAACCCTTGGAGCCATGGCCTCCCTCACTGGAATTTGAGGAGAAGCAGCCACAAGAGTTTTCCCACTTTCCTTGCACATTGCCATTTTTTCCTTAATTTGTCAGTCTGTTTCCTGTGATTTAAGCAAGATCTGGGCCAGCAGCATGGAAGGGTTTGGGAATTCCTGCATCTCTGCCAGGTGAGCGTGTCCCTGGGATTTGGATCCCAGGTTGATACCTGGAGAGGGTGCCTGGAACAGAGGCTGGACAGAGCTAAAGGAATAAAGCAGGGATTTATTTATTAAATCAAAGGATTCACCTCGGGCAGTGCAGGAGCCCAGGATGGACTCAGAGTCACGAGTTTCACACTTGGATCAGTTTGGGTCCATTCCCATCTCAGGGTTCATTGTCCAGTTCCAGCTCCAGGTTGTGCAGTCCCACCCTCCCAGATTCTCTCCTCAATTCGCTGCTGGTTGCACTTTTTGGGGCTGGAGCTGCAGCGGTGTCCTTGGTTCTGGGGCTGCAAAAGGATTGTTTTGTGTGCCTGAGCTGGGAGGAGAGCTTGGAACACTTTGTATGGAGCTCAGAGTCACATCCTAATGCAGAGCAGGATCTGGAAAATATGAAAGCTAAAACTTAAGGCACCAAGGTAATTTGGAATATCTGAGGAGCACCAGCTATTGTTACGTGCTGCAGGTTTATTGCCAAGTGTCACTACAATATTTATGAAGTGGTTGGCACTCCTGTGCTAGACTGACACATTCTGAGAAGTCATAAACAAATCATCTTTTCAAGTGGAATTTAAAGCTATTTTGCAGCATTGTGTTTTCTCTAACAGCCCCATCACTTTTAAGGCAGAACCATTCAAAATTCAAGTCCTGCAAGTGCAGTTACTACTCCTTTACTACTCCTTTACTACCATGAGCATCAGCATTACTCAGCTGGGGAACAGGACCAGATTCCATCTCACCACTGGAACCACATCCAGCCCTTTCAAAGCTCTGGTTTTTAACCAGGCTGTATTCCTCCTGTCTGGCTCTGTTTGGAAAGACATTTAAAGACTTGGTCTCCCAACAACACATCCTACATTTCATCCTACATTTGCAAAGTGAATTTGTGCATTTTCCCCAGCAATTCCTGGAGCATTTCACAGCAGTGACAGTCAGAACACATCCTAACCTCTCCCCATCATGATTTTTCATGATGCCTGCTCTCCAAATTGCATTTTACCCAATTTACTGCTCTGCCCCCAATTCCACTCTTCCCTCCAGTTCCTGCTGAGCAGGATGGAGACCTGGTGGTGCTTTGATAATTTTCAGCCAGCTCCAAAACTGGACATAAACACACACAGGGGTGCAAGCACCACTGAGCAATCTCAGCACTTAACTCCAAAGACAAGGTGAGTCTTGCTGGAAAGTTAAAGCTATCAAGAAGCTCTTAAAAGGTATTTAAAAAATAAAATACAAACTTCAAACAGTCACCATGGGGACAAAATATTCAAGTGTCAGTTTAAGCTGTCAAACATTAACTTTTGATATTTTTATTGCCTTCCATTGGCTACCTTTGGCACATCACCCATCCCACTAATGGCTGTCCTGTTATTAACTATGGATTTCATGGTCATTAACTTGAGTTCAGCAAGTCACAGATGACTTTATTAGGCATGACTTCAATAATCACCATTTTAATTGCACAAGCTGTCCTCTGTGCCCACCCTGAAAACACAAGCTATTTTTAAATTGAAGCAACATTATCCTTTCCAGTGGGCATCATCACACAGGGCAGCCTGCCAGAAAAAAAAACCAAACAAACCTAAATAAAATGATTCAGGGTAAGAGCTCACCCATTTCTGTGCTGCTTTGAGGTACAAGCCACATCTGATAAGGCAGAAGTGAGGCCACAAGAACCACATTCTGCTCAAGGTTCTAATAAAAAGGCTAAAGGAGAAAGGAGGTGAGATGGGGATCAGCTGACAGACTGTGTCAGGCTCTGCTGCTTAAAAATATACTGAAAAAAATCCTTTTACAGCAATCCTGCAATGAGTGGCTGTGCCCACCCTACGAGGGTGGCACAAGCAGGTTGCACCAGGAGCAAACACCACGCTGCCCTGCTGAGAATTCCCCCATCTTTACATCACTGTGGACCCCTAAGGCGTTTTCCAGGATGGACAAACCAATTCTCTTGGCTGGGTCTGGCAGGAGAGAAGTGATCCTCTCCTGCCAAGAGAAGGGGGTTTAAAACTCAATCTGAAGCAAGAGATATTGGAAGGTGTCCCTGCCCCTGTCAAGGGGGTGGAACAGGATGATATTTAAGGCCTCTTCCAACCCATTCTATGAATTTATGATGGTTTTACACTAGTCAAGCACTTGGCCACCACCTTTGGAGCTGGCTTGTGCCTCAAGGGCAAAGCAACATCTCCCTCTGCATCATCAGCATGAATAAAACAAAACTGTTCCTAGCACTCAGCCTCTGGGGTAGGAGTTTCCCTCCCCTGATCAAAACCAGCCCTTCCAGACCTGGATTTCCATGGGGACAGGTGACCTGTAGGGACAGACACCCCCAGCACTCTGCCCTCACTCCTCATCTGGAGGGAGCATGACCTCTTTCAGACACCAAAACTCCAACCCCAAAATTTAAACAAACAAGAGACCCACCCCCAAACAAACCAGAAAAAAACAGCCAAACAAACAACCACTTTTAAAGTTTATATTTTTCCTACTGCACCGTGACCAATCTGGAATATGATTTTTGTGAAACTTCAAATTTGGAAGTGTAAGAAAAAGTGGATCAATATCCACCAAACTGGATTCTGTGCCAAGCTGGGCTGTGTGGCTGGCATGGACAAATTCATTTCTGCATGAGCTGTGCTAAAGCACATTCACACCCCTAGGGCATGCAAATGTGAGGTTACCATGCTGCAGCTGACACCAGCCCTGATATAATCCTCATCTCTCAAGAAAAAAAACCCAAACCCAAACCTAAGAAACCCCCAAGAACTAAAGCTGACACCAGCTCTGTTCAGATCCTTCCACAGGAAGGATCCTTCTTCAAGGATATTCCACAGGATCACAGCCTCAGATCTCCCATTCCACCACAGCTGCATCACTCCTGCCTTTTACAAACCCTTCCTGATGACTTTTACTGCACAGTTTAAGAACATAATATAACATGTGATAAATAATTGTGTTAATCCTGCATCCACGAATGGCTTTAACTCGCAGCTTGTGCTCAGTAATGAATGTCAAAGTATGTGTTAATAAAAAATTAAATCACCAGAGAGCAGTGTCAGGATACACACTTTGGTAACCTAATGCTGTTAAGTTTTCATGTCATGTGAGCTGCAATGTACAGTAGCAAGGAACAGGCATTGCCATTCCCTTTGAATTGTACAGATGTTTTGTGCTCCCAGAGAATATCCTAAAGAGAGACGTATGCTCTTAGTATGTATCTATTATAACATTATTAGCCACACTCCTAATTAATCCTTAGGAATTCCAGGCATTTTTCATTTGGTTCTTAGCAGAGGAAAGGGAAAAAAAAGGTGCCTGAACAACTATTTGTGTCGTAGAGTTCATAAATGAGCCCATCACCCTATACCAGAACTGCTATAATTTTATCGGAATGAAAACCATTCTCTTTGATCTCCTTTAGTTCTTAAATCCAGCAGTTGTGTATTCAAACATCAATGGAAATGTGGTTTCAAGCTTCCTCTTTCATTATCTTTCTCAAAGATAAAAAAGAGCAAAAGAAAAAAAAGTTCTGAGCTTTAGAGATGAGGCAATATTTTTACAGTAATTTCTTTATCTGATTTCATCCTGTTTACAGAAGCTGCTGTTTGGAAGATCTCATCCCCCCTCCCCATTTTCGAGATGGCTTTTCTTTAAATAAACGTATATTAAAAAATAGAACAGACAACAAAGTCGGCTTCCTGCTTGCTCTTTATTGTAAAGGAGATAAGGTTGCTAAATGCTGCGTTATCTGACTTTGGTTCGGTGCGTGACCTACATGGATCAAGATGGAGATTTAATGATTAAACTTAACTCCTTTATCTTCAGCAGAGGGGGAGGGGGGAGGAAAGAGTACCCAAACAAACTACTTATGTTCTGGCGTGATAGAATTACAGCTCAACACAATAATTAACTATCTGACACATTCCTGCGAGGCTGCAGATGTCAGGAATGGCTCTGAAATGTCCCCTCTGTGTTGTCATAGCCCAGCAGCCAAAACATGCAGGTACTCTGCAGGATCAGGGTTGGCAGAATGCATCTCATCCCTCCTCAGCTGATTCACACAGACCACAGGTGTGTCTCATGCTGCAGGTACCACTGAGAGACAAGTTCAGGAGCAAATTCAATTAAAACAAAATGCATCCTTAATCTACCAAACCCACAAAAGCATTTTAATCTCTTCTGTCCAAGGCCCTGGACTCCAATCTTCCTGTAAGATTCTTTACAGCTCTTGAAATGTATTTCAACCTCTCACTCCCAGATGGCACAGCTCATTTCACCAACCACTGCACATCCAGTGTCTCTAACATCCCAGGAGATGATTCCCACTCTCCTCCTGCACCCTATCAAGCTCCTCACAAGTAGAGCCTAAAAATCTTGAATTAATCTGCTATACTACAAACTTCAAAAGGTCTGGCACTTCAATTTGGATGGCTTGTAAAAACTACACCTACCTATGCCTGCAACACTTGTGCAAAAAAAAATTAATGACTGGCAATGAAACCCAAAAAATCTCCTAGCCCAACATGGGTTCAGCATGGAGCCCCTGGGTTTTGTACAGCTCAGACTGTGGATGCTGGCAGTGGGTTTTATTTTTGCATGAAGGCCACATGACATGCAGCAAGTTTAATGAAGTTTGTTCTTAGCATTATTTCAAACCTCCAGGGCTGCTGTCACCCACGTGGATCAGAACAGCAGGATTTATTTGCATCAACTCCCACTGGAAACAACAAGCAGCAGCCGTGAGCCCCAGCTCCTGCAAGATCCAGAAAACAACAAGGTCCCTCCAAATCCAGCAGCAAAATGATGAGGACATCAAGGGCAGAGCTCACTCCCCACCTCGGAGCACCAAATTTTATTAAAGCAGAGAACAAATTTAGGATCTTACCTTCTGGAAAATCCCCACAGAGCTGCAAGACCAGCTGTTTCAGGTGGCAGAGGAGTTTCCCTGCCAGAAGTCCCAAGGCAGCCCCAGCAGCACTCACTGCCTCTCCTCTGGGAGCATTTACCTTAATTAACAAACCCACATGGGGCTGAGAGAGGCATTTCTGCCCCCTACTCCTCCTGGAGGGCTGACATCAAACCTGCCTGCCCCTACCCAGGGGGCTGATCAGTAATAAGAGGCTCACAGGAGAACTGGTTTTTCCCTGCCACCTCCTCCCATGTTGGAATGGAGTGGGGAGAGTGAAGTTCTTGTGCTGCTGGTGGCACTTCCATTCTCTGATAAGCAGCTGGAGTGAATACTGGAGTTATTTTATCACTCCCCAGTGCCTTTTTCTCCTATCTTTAATGGACTTCCTATGTTCCCCACCTCCTCCTGACCATCTAATAGTGCAACATCCTAAAAATCTGACTAGGAAACCAAATGCCAGCTTAATCCTATGGACTATTCCCAAATAAAAGTGCTGGAAGGAAGCAGCCTGCAAACACAATGCTGAGCCCTCATCAGGGGAGAGAATTTCATCCTGGAATGATGAAACTGAATCCCATGAATGCTGTCACAGCCAGAAACTGGGCTGCTTCCAGAAGATGCTCTGTAGCTCGAGGGGAGATGCTCAGTGAGGTTATGTTGGCCTCTGCATCACCTGCTATTGATCATTGTCTTTCTTGTGAGCAGAATTAGATTCCTATGGACAACAACCACAGCTTGACATTGGAGTGCTGAGGAATCAATTAGCTGGTGATGGGGAAGCAAATTCTGGTATAAAAATAAAAAGAGACTAGAAAGAGGGGACAATGCTCCTTGATCATTCTCTTGCTCCTATGTCTTTCTAAGGAAGTGTGGGAAGGAGAGTGGATTTGGGGGGATAGCCTGAATGGAGAGATGCTGTGATGAGCTAAAGCTGTCTTAGACTGGGGGATGGAAAATTAGGAGGATATTCAAGTCAGACATCAGGGACTTGAGTCATACATGGAGTAGCAAACACAAAATACCTTGGTATTTGGGGGTATCTGGCATCAAAGTTGATTCAGTTGCTAAACTTTTTCATAAGCTTCCTAAAAACTGCAACATGAGGCATTTGGCAGGGGAGAGCCAGAGATGGAAAGCAAACCAGAAGGGTTTCCATGCTGCCACACGAGCCATGTTGCTCGGCAGGCTGATGGATTGGGGCCGTTGCATGAAATAAAATGTGAAACAATTAAATGGCACGTGACTGCAGGAGGGGGTAGGTTTACTTTGCAGGATTTGCATCAACATTTTCCTTGGCTCCCATCCAGGTGGCTCAGCACCCCTTGGAGTCACTTAAACAAACCCAACTTTGAAAGCAAAACTCTGTCAGAAGTTCTGTGTCTTGACCAGCTCCGTGTTGACATCAGGGAGACTCTGATCCCACACCAGGTGCTTGCAAGGGCCACAAATCTTCCCTGAAGGTCTCTGCTCTCCTCACACACACACACTGCTCTCCTCAGAGCAGTCCTCATGTGGTTTTTGAGCCTTGTGATGAGGACTCAGCACAGCCTTGTGCAGTCCAAGGTTTCTGGACAGGGCTGTAATGGAGCCGAGCTCCACCTTCTGTCCTTTGGGAAGTTTAGAGGAGATGGCCAGAGCAGGGATTTTGGCCAGCACACCCTGGAAGAAGGGTTTAGGGGGACCTAATGTTGGGTCCAGATGTGCCCCCTTTCCCTGATGTTGAGCAGTGGAGGGATGATCTGGGGCTTGACTTCAGACTTGTGAGTGACAGAAGTTTTGGTGCACAGATAATAATTACCTGGTGCACATCAAAACCCAGCTCCATGTTTGTTCCAGCAGACAGTTATGATTTATCTATTTTGTGGCAAGGTTTGCAAGTGCAGAACAAACTTTTTGTTCTGTAAATTTTGGAGCAAGCTGCTGGCTCACACTAATAACAACATTTGGGGTCTTGTGATTATTTTATTTAGAGCTATTTTACAATTAACCTCGTTCCTTAAAGCCTTTCTGTTTTGATGAGGTTATTTTCATATGGTGCAAGTTGAAAGGGGGGGTGAGACAGCTACACACATGTATTATAATCATATTTGAGCCATTTTTGTGCTTCATCTGTTTAATGTCATCTGCACTGCCAAAGTAGCCAAGCTCCTTCAGGGCAAATTGGGTAATGGGAGCCAGCATTCCTGATTTTCTGTCCCTGGAGCAGCTTTGAGAGCAGGGCACTGCTGGGGCAGGCTCAGCTCTCCTGTGCTCATCCCTCAGTGACCGCTGCTTTTACAACCCGTGGTAACCCCGTGGTAACCTCGTGGTAACCATTAACCACTGTCCGTTGCTGTGTGTGCACAGCAGCCCCTGCTTGGAGGGAAGCAAATCAGAATTTGGTTCTGGATTAAAATCCCAGCTTGGGTTTGTGCAGCATGTTGGGAGAGCTACGAGCCCACGGGCAAGAAAGTTGTATCCAGTGAATAATTGGAGTGAGGAAGAGTTTGAATAGAGGCAGGTCCTTCCTTGCTGCTGGAGTCAGCCCTTCCTTGGGAGGCAAACACCACCCTGAGGCTGCTGCTGCTCCAAATGAAGTTTCCAAGCCTGGATCCTTTTCACACATATGTGATCAAGCTGTGCATGGGAGTCAGCTCCAGCCTTCTGGAAAAGATGCATGGAGGGGTGTGTGGAGGGGGAGTTTGCATCACATGTTCTGGTTTAGACTTTTCTACTTCTCAGTTAATAAACAAATGTAAAATGGTGCCTCCAGAAGCCCCTACACCCCAAAGTCACAACTGGTGGATGGGGAGAGGCTGGAGTTATGGGATGGGTCTCCCCTTGCTGTCCTGCTTCAGGAAGCCATTCAGAAATTTGCTTCATCCTGAAGCTGCTTGGGGAAAAATAATTCTGTAGTGATAAAGAAGAGAGTTTAATTTTGCCTCCAGACCTGTGTGAACAAGATGTGTTTGTCCCCACAGGCACTGCAAGCTCCTTTCTCATCATCTCCACCTTCCTCCTTTACTGCTAAGGCAGCATTGGCAGTTGAGCTGTTGTACTTCAAAACACGTCACCAAAATTCATTTCTCAGGTCCTTCTAATTTTTCTTCATGTTCCCTGAGTACACACAGATATTTAATGAACTAAAACTGCAATTGAAGCAATTACTTTAGCACTGAGGCAAACACAGGTGTTAGCACCCTTCCAGAGCAGCCCTTGGTGTGTTTGCTTAATGCTTTTAATTACAGTTGTTAATATGACAGATTGATTAGGTGTTTCACAGCTCCTGTTTAGGTTGGGATGATCTGGTACCCAGCAAATGCTTGGAAGCAGCATCCTGCCCAGGACTCAGTGTTACTCAATCAAGCCATATCCCAGGGCATTGCAGCAGATTAAAATTACTTTTTTCTTCTCTTTTCAATGGGGAATTTTTTCCTCCTTCACCTCCCAGTGTGAATGTGGATGTAGGAGCAACAAACAGCAATGGGAAAGGAAATGCAGAGAAACCACACAAAGATTTACTGGGGCTTTAGCAAAATATTATCATTCTTAATGTTTGTCGACATGTGGCAATTTTCTTTGAACTGGGGATAGTTCAAATTCCTGCTTGCTTTGAAGACTTAATTTTCTCTCATAAAAATTATGGAGACTGTCTTGGATAATTTTAGGACTTGGGCACACTATTTGCTGAGCTCAGGCATGTCTTGCACTGTGTATATTTTATTTGCCACCTGCCAGCTCATGTCCACATTTCCCCAAAGTCCTGGGAAGAGGTCCTGGACAAATCCTGGGCAAAACCTTAAGCTCTGGCCCACCCCCTGTGCTGGAGGTGCACAGCTCAAGCATCCCCATGCAGGGCAGGCACAGCTCCTTAAATAACATTTCCAGGGACAGTGAAAGGACAGGGACACCTGTGAGTCACTTTACCATGGGCCACGTGCCAGATAGATGACTGTGTGACAAGGTGTGTGTCTGACTGGTGATGCAGAACCCCTCCCAGCTCAGTGCATTGACAGGCAAGCAAGGCATGAACCTAAAGAATTGGCATCACAGAATCATTAGAGTTGGAAAACACATCCAAAATCATCAAGTCCAAACTTCAACATCTCTATTACTCAGATTAAAGTTGGGCCAGGGCTTCAGCTACTCTTTGGTTTGGCCATGGCAGAATGGACAGGTAAGATTTGGAGGTGACATGAGGAATCACGTGCATCTCTGGGCATTATTCCCAAGTAGAAGATGGGGATGAGGTGTGAAAAAGTATGTCAGTATAAATAACAGCTCTCTGCTTAGGAGGGGAACACACTGAGAAGGACCAGTAGATGAAACCCGAGGCAGACAAAGTCAAAATAAAACCTGTAGACACAGCAGTCATTGCGGAGTGTTTGTGAATGACTGTTGTGCCTGTGCTTGTGTCTGCAGACAGTTAAGTAGAAAGGGATTGTTGTCTTTACTCACACACATTCCCTCGCCCTGAGTTAACTTCCTCGGGCAGAAGAGTGCCCAGAAATAAACTGTCATAACCACGGAGTTAAACTGCCAAGGGGTGGTGAAGTGTCCAGCTCCAATGTCCTCAATCAGGACCGGTTTCCTCCTTTGAAGATATGCTTCTGCCAAGCACAAGTTGTACCTCAGTCAGACGCCAGTTATTGCACTTGATACGGGTGAAATCTAATGGCCCACAAAATAAAGGTCAGCAGAAAAAAAAAAAAGATTATTGAGTGGTTTGTTCTGCTCTCAAGTATGTGAATCTGCAAAAGGTTGGCAACTCGTACCCACCGTCATGGTGTTCTTCATGGTATCCTTTGATAACGGGATTAGGAAGCACCAATATTAGTTCAAAAAAGCTGCTGCAAAGTGCCTGACATTTGGTCATTACCAGCCTTCAGTCACTATTGATTGGTGTCTGTGCTGGAGGCAGTAATCCAGCACAGGGAGGGATCCAGGGTGGCTGCAGATAGGTCAGGGATCGATACAGCACTGCTCTCTCTGCTGCTCGTGGTGGGACCCTAACACTTGCTGTGGGTATTTTAACAAACCAGCCCTGATTTTTTTTGGTTTTTAGCAGGTTATCCTGCCAAGGAGCTTGGCAGCATCCTCATTTCTGCAAGCAGAGGAATCACCATTTCTCTTCTCCCAAAGCGTTTGCTGTTGGAAGCAACTGCCCTGCCTGGAATGGAGCTCCCAGACCATGAATATTTCATGGGACTGGTTTTGGGGAGATTACTTATGGTTGAGTTTTCATGGCCAATAACTAGATTTTTGTGACTATCAGCACTTCTTTGGTAATTTAAAATTTAGTTGAAAGGGAAAAGAAGCAAGCTGAGTCTGGATGGGTACAACCAAGGTCTTGTGCTCCTACAAATACCATGATAAAAGTGTATTGGTTCATAAGGATACTTTGAAATATTTAGGAGAGCATCAGCAGGAAGTATATACACATGTGTATGAATAAAACTAGCATTTTGTGAAGTGTGTGGGAAGGAGAACGTCTGGGAGTCAGCACATTTCTTACCAACCACATTAAGTGCACCCAAGGGTGAATTTTTTATTTATTTGGATTTTTCTTTAGAACTCCCCCCTGCAGAGCTTTGGATTTCTGAACACGAAAAATAACAACAAACTTTACAAACACACGAGTTGTAAAACCCCCTCAGTGATTGAAAGAAGGTGCTGAGCCTGCCCAGCCCCTGCCTCTGGACACAGCTGAGGAAGGCTGGTCCCAAAAAGCTGAGATCTCTCCCCAAAACAGTCAGACCTGCCTGCACCTGATAACTGGGATGGTTGTAAGCTTTTCTTGCTCTTCCATGAGCCATGCCACCAATACTCTCCCATGGCAAGGAGATATTTATTTTCAAGGCGAGCATTCCTATTTAATGGGAAACATCTTTGTGTGGAAATCAGTTTGAAACATCCCTGGGCTTGAGTGGTGCAGAAAGCTTTGACAAAATATTAGAAGTCTGTTTAACTCCTTGGATATATCAGCCTTGCCAGAAATAAAACCATTTTGATAAGCTCTCATTTGGAGAAATTTCTCATCTCCCTCTTTGCTCCCCAGACAGAATAATTAATAAACCAGGAATAGGGAAGACTCCACTGGCATCCCAAAGAAACCTCTCCCTTGCTACAAGAGGGTAGATTCTCTCAGTCTCTCCTAGTGGGATTACTCCACTTTCAGAAATCAGCAAACAGCCCTCTTTTCCAGGAACTTGAATCAGATTTGGCCTGAAAGTGCAATCCAGGAATTGGTCACAAAACACAAGGCAAAAGCTCTGCAGGTTTTGTGCTGGGGTAGGACAGTCAAATTGCCATTTTCCCTTCCTCAGTGGTGTGTGGATGGTGCCAGTGGAGCTTCTCCTGCTGGCCAAGGATGAGAAGTGTCACAAAAACAGCTTGTCTGGCTCCTCCTGCCTTTCCCCAGCAACCAGCCAAGATCAAGCTACTCTTTTTTCCCCCTCAGTCTCTCACTTCCAGGGTATTTTGCCTTCTCCTTAACTAAGCAATGGCCTGGCCCAGTCTTGTCCAGGTTTGTCTCCTCTCCGTGCATCCTGTTTGGGATGGAAGCCCCTGTCTGGGCATCAAGGTCCATGGAGAGCTCACAAAAGTGACCCTGAGATCTTCCTGACCCTTGCTGTGTTTGCTCATTTCCTTCTCAGCTCTCTTTCTATTGCTTTTCAAATTAAGGTGCACAGGAAACCAGAGCAGTTTCTGATCTCTCCTCCACCTAAAAAATTAGAACATCAAAACCAGTTTTACCAGCAATAAACGAAGCTACTTTGAAAAGTGAGGCAAAGGGATCTATCTGGAGTCAGTAAGACATTGTTAGGATCTCTTTGATCGGGAGCCTTAAATGAAAATTATCAAATGGCGCTTTAAAACATACACCCTTTTGTTTGATTAGCCTGCTGCAGATAACCTTTATTAAACCTGATCTAAAATTACAGCCATGCACTGGTGGTTCTTTGATGCCTTGGCTGTTTCATTTCCTGTTTATACTATGATACACGTTGCACTAGGAGATAAAGCACTTCTGAAGGATATTAAGACATGAAAGTCCCTTGGCTATTTGCTGGCACTGTTTTGATGTTTTCTTGCTCTCTAGAAATTAGCATATCCTTTTCAAAGACTGCCTCTGATGAGAGTAATCCTTTGCCATGATGTATTTGCTAAAAGTCATAAATGATAGTATATTGTGTAAAGAAATGACACATAAAAGGAACGATGCTAGATTATTGATAATGAGGCAACTTGTGCAACTCTGCTTTTGGCTTTTATAAAACACATTTTTGACACCATAAATACATTGAGCTTATATTAATGAGGATTTAATACTTCTGAGATTTTAGAAACTTGCTTAGAACAACTTTTCAAAAGAAGGTTTTTTTGGGAAGTTTAATGTTTTCACTAATTTTGATAAGATATTCTGTTAAGCACGTTTTGCTGCCTTCATAATGAGGAATGATAGGAAGGTTTTTAGCATGGCTTTGCCAGAATTAAACTGTGCTGGAATATTTATTTTATTAATTTGTATAGTGTCTATTGCCATAGAAATGAGGTTGATTAATTATAGAAATTTGCAACAAAACACTACCTTTCAGGGGAAAAAAAAAAGAACTTTGACACACATGAAAGCAAAATATAAGGATCTGGAATGTGAAGGTGTAAATAAGTATCACTCCATGGAAGCTTTGAAGTGACATTGATTTACATCACCAAAAGATCCGTCTCCTGTTGTCACTAACAAATGACCTGAGCATTTTCACAGGAGAGAAAGCCACGCCTGGATGACCTAGAAAATAAGGACCAGGGTGTTGGGATGATAGAGGAGTGAGGAAGAGCAACAAGGGCATGGGGGTCTTCACCAGCCTCTTTCCAAAGGCACTTTTTGGGGACTTTTCAGAGTGCTTTGCATGCAAGGTCTAAGTTAAACTATACAACTTCTGTATCTGTATGAAAATCATCACAATATTCCTTGAGTTGTGTGTGCAAAAACACTCCTCCATCACTCACAGGGCAGTGGCACAAGATCTGGGCTCTGGTGGAGGTGGCATGTGCCAGGTGTGGTGTGGTGACCTCACAGAAGTGTGACAAAGATTTGCACTTTGCCTTACAGAGGTGCTTTCTGTAGACACACACACACAGAATAACTTNAGAATAACTTTGTATTTTCCAAACTGGGGGACCCAAGTTACACACCCGAGGCCAGTGTGTAACACCTGTGGATGAGGATTTCCCTACCTGAATTTGTAAACAGGAATTTGCAGCCAGCTCCGAATACCTGAACTCACCTTGCCAAAAATCCAGTCCCTTATCTATGCACCTTTCTGTGGAGCTGAGCCCTCACCTTAGATATCCCAGGGTGATAATCCTGCCCTCGGGAACCAAAGATCTCATCTGATACCCACTGGAATCAATGGAACAATTGACTGTGGGTGGCTGCCCCAAGGAGCCCTGAAGCCATAAAGGTTACAGCCAGCCTGGAGCAGAGGCAGAGCTCTGCTGCCACCAGCACCTCCCAGCAGGCACCAGCATCTCCCAGCATGGACCATCAAGAATTGCCACCAAGCTGGCCAGCACAGAGCACTGCTCCTCTTCTCCATGCACCTCACCAGCTTGGGGCAGGGGCTGGAGTTTTATCAGCTCAGGTAAACTGGAGCAGGAGATGAGAGGAAGGAGCAGTTGGAAAGGCAGAGACAAATTATACCTCCAGTGATGAAAGCCACGTCGACTGCAGCAGGGCTAAGACACTGCCAAGATGATTGCCAGTTAAGCATGTATTAAGCAAATATCTCTCCTTCCTTCCAGCTAGGCCTCCAGTGGAATTGCCTTCTCCCACAATTTACTGGATTGAAAGTGCATTGAGTGACAAAATTACTTTTTTAACAGCTG
>VZTT01016864.1:0-12258 GCA_013400855.1 Buphagus erythrorhynchus | reverse complement strand
GGAGCTCTGGCAGCCGGCTCGCACGGTGACCTTGCCCGCGGGGGCCGCGGGCATCTCCTCCGCGTGGCCTCCCCCGCAGCCGCCACAAGCTTGGGCGGCCGCGGCGCGCCCCCTTCCCGCTGCCTCGGCCAGGCCGTGAGCGCCTTTGGGGCCGCGGCAGCCGCGTCCCGGAGAAGGGCTGGGCTGGGCCGGGCTGGCGGGACCTGCAACGGACCTCGGGCCTCGCCCCTCCCTTCAAACCTCACAAAAACCTGCGGGGACACCAACCGTGCTCCCGAATTTGATCAAACCACCGGGATTTCTGAGGATTAGCCGAGCCAGCGAGCCTCCTGAGCCCTGTCCGCTCCGTCTGTCCCCATCTCGGTGCCCACCGCTGCTCTTCCTGCGGTAACTTCGCTGTTTTTTAGCCCGGGCCTGGTTTCCAGCAGGCCCCGAGGCTGCCGCGGTGGCGGCCCAGCCTTCGGCAGAGATGTAAACCACCTCTAACAATTAGATACCGTTTCTCAGCTTTAATAAAGGGGGCTGGGAGATGTTTTTAGTGCCTTGGGTTAGTTTTGTCCAAGATAAATATGAATGGAGTTGACTTTTCATACCAAAGTCTTGTCCTTGAGATGTTTTCACTCGGTATTGAGTTTATTGGTGGTTTCTTGTGCTTTGTCCAGCATCACCACCTACTTAATTACAAAAAAAATATATTTTTAACTGCGTGTCTGTAGTCGCTGTAAAGCCAAGGATTGTTTTGGAAACATGTAATATAACATCACCTGTCATTTGGCGTTATATTTTTGTTTAAAGTTATTTCATATAGCTCATTTGAAATTATATATTCCATATGAGTACCTTAATTCTTACCTGTTTCAGAGAAATCAGTTAAAGATGCATTAAAGAAGGAGAAATTGACACTTCCTTTGAATGTGTCCGTGCTTGGTAGTTTACTTAAAATGCTTTTGCTTATTTAAAGGCATCTTGGGGAGCTGAAGGTTGAGCTGTTTATCTGTGTGAGAGACTGCAAGGAGAGAAGATGAGTTCCTTTGGACTTTATTTTCTTGTTGAAATACATGGAGTCAGCATGTCTTACAAAATAATTGAGCAACTAAAACACAGGTGCTATCTTGTGTTGCAGAGCTAAGGAAGAGCAGTTTTGCTTTTGGTAGAGTGTGCTAGTTGAAACCATGTTGGCCACCAAGCTGTCCCGCCCTCTCTTGAACTTCTCTGTGAAAGCCCTGAATTTCAAGGACCCAGGGAATAGCTTTAGGTAAGTAACTTAGTGGAAAAGAAGAAAGAGTGACATCTTGAGTAAAGCACATGTCAAAGACTCAATTTCAGTGTGGGACAGTTTATTTACAGAGTCACAAGGTGGTTGAGGCTGGAAGGGACTTCTGGAAGTCATGTGGTCCAACCACCCTGCTAAAGCAGGGCCTCTTTGAGCTGGTTGCCCAGAGCTGTGTCCAGGTGGCTTTTGAATATCTCCAAGGATGGATACTCTAGAACCTGCCTGGACACCCCAGCGCTCAGTCACTGAGCTGAACACAGCAGAGATGGACTCTATATGCAAGGAGGGGTTGGCTACATGTTGGATTTTTCTCTTTTGTTACACTACAGTCAAAAAGTTTTAGAGTAGAGCATTAATTCAGTATCCATCAAGAGGTATTTTTTAATATCAGTGAGTAGGCCTTACTTCAGTGCAAGAAACTGTCATATTTCTGTGACTGCATTAAAGAGGCAGTGAATCCCATGAAAAGTGAAAGTTGAGAGGGAGGGTTTTACTGAGAAACGGAGGTGAGCTGAGTAATTAGGCTGTTTTTTTTCTGCAAATGAACAGAAAATTGCCTATCTAAGTCTAATTTCTAGCTCTGAAAAAAACCCAACATTTATATTGCTGTATGATTGGAACCCTATTAGTCCAAGTTGAGTGCTTTCCTTGGCTTTGTTTTAGAGCAGAGTTCCCAGACAGCAGTGTGTGTATCACTAATTGCACGTAAGTCATTTAAAAGTGGCTCATGGCCTGTTAAACAGGAACTGCCACCTCCAGTGTTGCTCTACTGCTGCTGATAGGGATGTCCATCATCATCACAGTCAAGGGTGGCTCTGGTAACAGGGTGTTGTAGATAGCTAAGCTGTTAAGAGATTTCCTGTGCAAACAGACGTTGGTCTTTTATCTCCTATTTGCTCCACATACACCAGAGTTCACCTGCAGGAATCTGCTGTGGCCTTAAAAATATAAATTAATGTTTTATTAACTTGAGGAAAGAATTTTCAGCATATTCTTGTTTCTTTTCTTGTGTCTTCTGTTTTGCTTACTGTGTATTTGTGCTTTGTGTGTCTTCTACTCAGGGCAAAACTGTGTTGCATTTGCAAGTCCCCACAAGTTACTAAGCCTGCAATGGAAATCCAACTGTTCATTGAAAGACAGTGCTGCCACTATACCAGTGTCTTAAATCATCATTTATGTACTTGACTCTTCAAGCTGAGGACTCCTTTTTTTGGTGGAACTGAACAAAAGCCAGTGCATAATTACAAGCACAAATTCAATTTGAGGACCATCTGTGCATTCTAAAAGTCTCTGTTGTGGTCTCTAGAATGCAATGATGCAGAATGACAAAAATGGCTTATGGTGCATTAGTATACCATGTGGGGGCTTACATCACTTCCTGGCTGTTTCTGCTGATGACATTCCTTCTCAGCAGCAGCCAGCATCTGTTTTGCTTTTGCCCTTGTCTTCAGGTCAAGATAGGCAGAATGTCAAGTTCTCTACAGATTATTATGAATTGAGTGAAGGAAATCAGTGCTCTGCAGTGAAATAACAGGACCAAACATGACATTGAAAAATGAAAACCAAGGTCATTCAACAAAAAGAAATGTTAGGAACATTTCTGGGCACTTTAAGACACACCAGGAATCTTACTGTTGAGGTAGAAGTTTCAATCCAGGATTGCAGGTCCGTAATATTAACACACACTTTACCTGGGGACTGACCTTTGCAGCAATTAAGTTGCCTTTAACTATTTCAAGAGCTGATTTGGCTTGTGACACTCTAAGTTAGAAAAACAGCTAAACTGTTTCAGGAAGGTGAGTGAACACCATTGCCTGAATATGTCATCTCCTTTCCCATCTGGTTCAAAGCTTCTGCCTTCACAGATCCCTTGATTTCCCGAGATATGGCTCAGAGTCCAGAGTGTCTGCAAGTTGCTGTGCAGGGTAGCACAGGTCACCCTGGGAGAGCCTGAGATGTCTGAGCTGGAGATAATTTTGAATGATTATGCAGATTTACTTAGAAGACAGAAAAGCAACCTGCAAGATAAGCTCTGGGAGGAGCCAGAGGGTAGATGAAGTACAGCAAGTCTAAGGGAAGGCCAGAAAGCTCCAGGAGCGCAATGTCAGTGCCCAAAGTAAAAATGAAAAAGCTGATAAAGTCCAGAGAGATGACTGACAAGGACAGAGCTTGGGGTCACTCTGATTTGTTGTTCAGGCCCAGTTTTGATGAGTGATGACAAGACTTAAGACACAGTGATGCTACTGGGTAGCATAGCTTTGCCAAATGGACTCCCATTTCGTGGAAGGCATTGTTGCTGTGCTCTGGTCTGTCTTTGTGAATATGTTTTGTCTTCTGGGAGTCACACATACTATGCGGAGGAGCTTCAGATCTTCAGACAGGTATTGCTCAAAGACAGTGGTTTTTAGCTTAAACAGTTGCAAAAAGGGGATGTAAAATCTAAGAGTATCTAATGGGTAGACACTGCAGGGGAGGAAGTGTCATCCTGGATGAAATAAGGATGGAGCTGTGTGTAAAAGGAGTGAGACAAATCCAAGCAAATTCAGCATCAGGCAGGGTATCAGAGACAAAGCCACAGCAGAATACCTTCATCTGACAAATTAATAACTTCCCATACCCCAAGTTTGGGCAAATCTTGTTGCTTTTGAAAATGTAAACGCTGCACTGCCCATTTTGTGGGTGGAAGCAGCTCTGTGCCTCCAGACTAGGAGCTATTTTAGAATACTTTGTGATACCCAGCTTCTGCAGCTGGAAATAGCATCAAGGTCTTTGGAGAAACAAATGTGTCATACTGTAGGAAGCAACACAGGCTCAGACTAAGGAGAAATGTAGATTAGATTCTGTCTTCCCAAATGACAATCTACGTGATGTAGGTAGGCAGCACAACAATCCTTTTCATGTGTATGTTGCTGCAGCAGGCCGTGGACAAGATATTCTACATCTGACTGTTCTGTTGTTTCGGGTTTTTTTAACAGGCCTGTGCAAAGATTTTCCTTCCCTCTCTTGTCCCCATGTGGCAGCCGCTCTTACGCAAATGAAGTCGATCAGGTGAGTGTGACTGTGGCCTCCAGGAACTAGTTCTGTTCAGCAGGGGTTTTAAAATCCCTGAAGCCTGGTGACCAAACTCATCTTTCCAGTTCTCCAGAAAGAAGCCAAGCTGGACCTCTCGAGCATACTCCACATTCTTTCCTAGCACTGAGCTTCCATTGACGTAGCACAGCATGTGCTGCTAAGGGTGGAAATAAACAATCATACGAGTGGTTTTTTTCTATTTTTGGAACTCACTCAGAAGATTAAATGTTCCACCTTACAGTGGAGGGAATCTGCATGGCAAATTCTTAATCAAGCACTCTTTCTGGAGTATAGTTGTTTAAAGACATGTAAATAAATCAGTGTGTCCTCACCATTTCATCTGGAGAGTGGCCCTTTTTAGCAGCCCTTTCCTTGAAGATACTGACTTGCCAGGAAGAGTGCCAGGCAAAAGGAAGGGGAGTGTTTTGTCATCTTGTCTGTCTTGTGGCATGGCACTCAGCACTGTAGCAGTGCTAGAGCATGCACAACTTGCTCTATAACTCTGGAACAGTTTCGGAGGAACTCACATGTGATCCTTGCATCACTGCTGGGCTTCCAGTGTGAGGAGCCTTTATGCTTCCACCCAGCTTCCACCCTGATCAGTCCTTGAGTATGCTGAGGACAGCTGAATTTATAGTTTGTTAAAAGAGATGAGTCAAAGTGAATTGCAGGTAATTCTTATATAATCCCACCCACAGCAGCACCTTGGATGTGCAATTATTGCTGTCTGATGCACCATCTGATTTTTGGCTTGTTATTTAACTGCTGCCTGTCTTTGGGTTAGAAAAAGGAATTTGGAGAGGGAAGGAAGTATACTTCCATTTAAATTTTAAGTTGGAAAAATAGGAAGACCAAAAAAGCCCAACCAGACAAAAAAAGTGATGACCAACTGGTCTTAATTGCATGTATTAGTCCCACTTGAATCTTCTTAGGTCTTAGAACCTAGCTCTAGAGGGCTTAGGTGCTAGAGAGAGAAAGATGAGTGAGCAGTCAGTAAGATTAAACTATATTCTTTCATTAGTCAAACTGTCTTTTCCATGCCCTATGGGCTGCATGCACACAAAGTGGACTTCTGCCTGCTTTGAACATATAGAAACAGTTTCTGATGAAGGGAAAATATGTCTTGGGAACTGTCTGGTATATTTTCAGGTTTCCAGATGGATATGAACTGCCAGAGCATGGTGGTTTGTTTGATCTGTTTGCCTTGGAAGCCTGTTTCCAGAGGCGCTGAACTCCTTCATGTTGGGAGGGCAGTGATCCTGCCTTGCTGAAGTGAACTCAGTATGAAAATGTGATTTTTTGTGTTCAGGAGGCACTGGGTGGCAGGAGCTGGCAGTGAGTGTAGAGAACATCCCTGGAACAGACTGCTCCTGGCCAAGGATGTGACTTGTTCCTGCACTGCAAATCACTAATTTCAAATACGCAACTCCAGTGCATTTTGTTCTGTTTTGTTTTGCAGATTGGCAGCAGAGCTGTGCTTATAACAGGCTGTGACTCAGGATTTGGATTTGACTTGGCCAAGCACCTGCATGACAAAGGTTTCATTATTTATGCTGGCTGCCTGCAAAAGGTAGGGGAAACAAAAACTGTTCTTCACCTGTGGCATGTGCAGCGACACATAGCAACTCCAGTCTTCCCTCTCCACTCTGCACAGCTTTCTGCCAAGGAGAGGGAGGGTGGTTGGTAGCCCAAAGGGAAAGACACAGGTGATTGAATTTCACAGAGCAGAACCAGGACTGAATAGTATCTAGGGAGGTTCTTATTTAAATCACAACGTTGTGGTCTGTTCCATGTCTGATGAACTGGAATCCCAAATCTAATTTTACAGGTTTAACCATAAGCAAAGTTTGGTGTCAGACTGTAGTCTGGACCTTTGGCCCTGCTCTCAGACCATGTGTATTTATGCAGGCCTTATTTTGATTCATTTTGACATACACCAAGGCACCAGCGATTTTATGGCATGTGTTTTGAGCATATTTTTCTATATTCCTGAGTACAGCCGTGCCATGGTGTGTATTGGGGGTCTCCTGAAACAGGTAGGTAGGTGTCGGAGTCCCACTAGTGCAAATGAAAGAAGATTTAGACCACAGCTTAGTAACACAGCTTTGATATGCTCTGAGAGAGAATTTGGTGTGGCAAAGCATTGATGGTCATGGAGAACTGGGGGAGCATTTTATTCTCTCTCTCCTTATGAAGCACTACACTTTTTTTAGCTGCGCAGCCATTTCCTAACAGAAACAAACTTACTCCTCAGGATATCCTGGGGTGGGTCAGTTAGTTTGATCTAATCTTTTCGCTCACTCATCACTATAACTGTATCTTGAACAGTGATACTATTTAAAGAGAATTTTCCAGGTATTCTTTAATGTTATCTGACTTTCTATGATTTTTTTTTGCATTATTACTAAGTTTTGCTTAAATTAGTAGTTTGTTTCTACTGCATTTTTTTCCAAAAGAGATATCTGTTTCGATAGCTCTGTGTCTTGTGTGTATTCAGTCAAAGATTTATTTGTTAACCTGGGCTCCCTCTACAGGCGTCACAGCAGAACAGGACACTTGGTACAAACTGCTGCCTATCAAAAGGGCTCAAGACAGAGGGTAGATGAGTACTTCTTTGATACATGTTTCTACTCAGCTTTTGTAACTGAAGATCAACATTAGAGAATATAAGAACACTGCAAACTTAAAAAACACTGTTTAGGGAATTGCTGGCCTCTATGTTGACAGAAGTCAAAAACTTCAGAGTTGCAAAGTTACTTATGGGTTTCATTTCTTCTGTCTGAGCTGCTAAAAAGGCACAGTTTTCAGTGGACATATCTAACAGTTACTGAAACCTCCCTTCTATTTTTGTTGTCTTCAGTACTTGTTCTACTGAATGCATGGTAGTAGAAAATCTTGGCCTCTGACAATTTCAACATAAGGTGACATGCAGCAACATGCCAGAAGTCTTTTAGACTTTGATCAACATTTACTTCCTCATAGAAAAATCAGCAGAAAGCTTTGCAGTATCACTCTGTAATTAAATATTGCTTCTTTAGCTGATCTCACATCCCATGTTCCAAAATCTGTGAGGCCGTGCCAAGAATGGTAACAGCAGTTGTCCTCAGAAAACACTGGAAAATGCCAAAGCTTCTTAATTAGCAGAGCGGCCTCCCATGTGTCTTCAGGCCATTTATACTTTCTGTAGAACAAAAACAACTCCAGGAGACTGAGCTGATTTTTCAGTGTGCTACAGGCTTCTCTAGCAAAACTGTAAGCAGAATTCTGATCAGAGTATAATTATTGCTGGTGCTGATTTTAGCAGCAGAAAAAGCTTGGTGTTTTTAGATGCTAGATAAAAGTGGAGGTAGAAATAAGGAACATAATCTTTGGCTTTGATAGATTTGACCTAGACCTGACATAGAGGAAATGACTCTGAAACTTCAGTGTCACTTCCATGGGTTTGTTTTTCACAGCACACCTGCACATCAGAAGCAGACTGCTGCTTGGGGAGCCACTGTGTCCTCAGGGCAGGCACAGTTCTTAGAAATGCCATGTCCTTACTGCAGATTAAAAGTATGTGCAGTGCTCACTCTTTATTAGGAAAGATTTCCTGAAGTGGCCAGATCCTGAGCACCTGACTGTAATTTTACTAAAGGAAACGTGAGAGAGGAGTGTAGAGCCATAACTAAGAGGACCCCAAGGATGGATCTGTGCTAATAGTGTGTTGTTTCACACACAGCTGCTTCCTAATGTTTTCAGTGGCAAATATACTCATGTGAGAGTTGTCTTGATGCTGCATTGCCAAAAGACAGTGGTAGACTGGATCCAATGAGCACTCACGCTGCAGCTGTTTTATTTTTACCTCTTTGGTTAATATATGGAGAAGCCAGCTGACACAAGATGAAGAAGGTATTTTTCCATCAGTATCTGTTACCACTGAACATATGTGATGTTTGTCTCTGCTGTCAGGAGTGTGGTGGAACCCCTGTTCGCTTTGCTGTGTGTGCTCAGGGCTGTTGCAGCTTGCAGGGGAATGAGAAGGCAGAGGTCCTCTGAGCAAGCTGGCAAACAGGCTGGCCACTGCAGGGCTCCACAGGACTGCTCACAGCCACAGGGTGTTAGAGACCAAGGACACACTGATAGAGATACAAGCTGAAGCCCAGGAGCCCCAGAGAGTGACCATGGGAAGAGGAAGGCAAGGCAGCAATGTGCTTTTTCAGTGTGCAAGAGCTGGGCCCTCTTGCCACAGGGACAGTATGCCCTGGGGCTGGCAGCAGAGATGTAGTGGTCTCTGCTGTAGCATGAGAAGATCCTTTCACTGCTGTGTATGGGCCTGGGGATTGTGGGACAGGCTGCATCCCCTGCCAGGAGACACAGTCACCGGGTGCCTGGCTTAAACATCTCCCATCTGCCCTTGCTGAAAGCCAAGTGAATGGCCTTGTGGGTGTGGGTTAACATCTGGAGTCCAATTCTTGGCCAGAATCCCAGCCCCAGGAGTCCCTGTCCAAGCACCCAGCTGCATGTGGGTGGGAAGGCAGGAGGGAGCTGGCTTGCAGAGCCAAACATGTCAGGGTTAAGGAAGAAGATGCTGTGGAGGTCCCAGCAGAGCTATGCGGCCTCTAGGGCTGGTGCGACCCAGAGATTTTGTAGTACCTCATAGAACTGGGATCAGGGAAAGAAGGACCTGGGCCTCATTTTCCTTCTTTCCTTTAGCAATATTTGCTGTTTTCAAGAGACTTGCATGTTTGCATTTGCTGATTCCCTGATGGCATTCCCACATTTGCCACTTGTATGCTTTCCAATGCTTTGCCATATAGACTGCTTTGGCACCACGGTGCTTTTTGAGTGAGCAACAGACGTAGCACCAAACTCTTTTCAATCTAACACCGCCATCAAACTGCACATAAGACTTCTAACCACTCCTTTCTGTGATGGGATATGGAAGCATGGAGGAGAAGAACAGGAGATGTCAGGTAGTTACGTTAGTGAGATGTCTCTGAGCGCAGTATATAAGTGCAGGAATGAGAGGAGCCAGGAAAAGGGCTTGTGGAAGACAGGTGGCACAGAGACAGGGTTGTATGGCCACCCTCATGTGGCATCCAAAGTATGGTCTCTGAAGGGAACTCTTGCTAGAGGGACAGATGGGCAGCCTGAGCTCAGACTGCGGACAGGCTCCATCTCATTGACAACTGCCTGCTGGCATCTGACAGGGAGTGCCTGTGGCTTGAGGTGTTCAGAGCAATCTAATGTCATTCAGCAGTCAGGAAACAGGCCTGCTATGAAGTACTGGCCTGTTCCAGCTCAGAGAAAAACAGCTCTCTAGCCAAAACCCCTTATTTGTCAGGAGTGAAGAGCACTCTGTTGCTTGCCTACTGATGCAGACCCAGTGAGCGAGGCTACCAGGAAGGCTGAGCAGTAGGGGAGCAAGAGCTGAGCAGCTGTCAGATGATCCTGTGGAAATATTCCTTGTCTAGCCTGTTAATTGAGAGTAACAGAGTTCTGATGAGGGATGATGCTGAAGGAGCTTCTTATAGTAAAGACTGGAATGTTCTCAAAATTGGATGATTTTCAGAGGTAGATATCACTATCCTCTACAAAAGTACTCTGGATTGGCCAGCATAGTTCAGTAGCTTTATAACCATGGGAATGATTCAGGTATAGTCCAAATCTCATCCTGACATCCTGTGTCTGTGTCCTGGAAGCACTATGGCCAGGCTTCACCACTGCAAAGGGATGAGCTCTGGGCATGCAATGTCTGGCCCATGTGAAAGTATCTCAGGGGTTGGCTGCAGTTAATTTGCTGGGCTCTGAAGGAATGTGTACTGTTGTTCTGAGCTGAGAAAAAAAGGAGATGGGAATGAGAGTGAGAAAAAGCTGATAGGGGGAGACAGAGAAGAGAGCAAGATGCTGGAGAAGGTGTCAGGGTGAATTGCCAGCAAACAGACTGGCCAGGCTCTCAATGATCAGACTCTGTAGCAGTCCTTTGGAGGCAGTAGTTATGGCTTCCACTGCCTGGAAACCTGTGTCTAGATCAGCTGAGGGGAGAGAGCAGTGGGCAGCAGTCCCTCTTCTCAGACTGTTGCTCCCAAAGCTGGCAGTGTGACCAACAAGCACATGCAATGTAGATGTGCAGCCCCTCACTCGCCATTTTACACCATAACCCCCTCCAAGCAAGTTGCTGTGCTCCGTACAAGCCAAGTGAGGATGGCACCACGTTGCCACGCCTGCAGCAGTGGGGCATAGCTTGGCCTCAGGAGCTTGTACTGGGCAGGGGCTGCTTGCTGGGTGCCTTGCTGTGGCAGATCCACCTCTGGCTGCTTTCTTGGTAGTTGAAGCAGTTTGTACCAACTGACTTGGTACAGGGCTCATGATCAGATGGAGATGCTTGAGGAACGGTGTTCTGCAGGACCAGTCCTGTCTTCTCCCCTTCTTCCTAGGGCTGCAGGACTGTCCTGAATATTCTGTGACTGCCCTGTGCACTCTTTTGCTTGTTTGATAGTTGGTATGCATTGATATTCTGCACAGTCTCTTTAGCCAGATTGAAACCAGCAATTTCTTCCCTTCTAGGACAAGGGACAGGGTGGCTCCAAGGAGCTGGATGCCATGAAGAGTGATCGAATGAGAACTGTCCAGCTCAACGTCTGTGACAGCAAAGAAATGGACCGGGCAGTGGAGCATGTGCAAAACAGCCTCGAGGACCCAGAGAAGGGTGGGTGTGTGCAATGGCAGCTGAGGCAGCAGAGGGGGCAGGAGCTTCCTTGGCTGGGCTCCGAGAGCACTCGCAGGGCATATATCAAAAGCTGAGCATGTGATTGAAGGACACGAATTTTTGAGGAGCAGCAAGGCAGAGCAAATGGCCTGTTTGAATATTGTACCCTATCAGAAAGGAGCTTCCCACTTCACACAGCGTCTACAAAGGAAATTGCTTTGTTTTTCACTAGCTCCTGTGGGGACATTGGCTAAAACCAGAGTGGTGTTCAAGGCTCTGGGATTAGTGCTTTGTTCCCGTGAACTGGAGTTTATTGCGACTCCCTTTCTGCCATAAAACCTGCCCAGTGCCCAAAAATTGGGAATTAACAATGGAAATTTCTCCCCCACTCTTTCAAAAGGCAAAGGAAATGGAGAGATTTTTCAAAGAATTTCCCATGAAGCCGGCTGGGTATCATTAATGCTATTGTAAATACTACCATTTAGAGTTCAGGGGGTAGCTGTACTGATTTTCTTACCCTGCCTACTTCATTTTACTGAGGTGATGACAGCAAATTCTGCTCCAGTACTGTGGAAATTGCCTTTGCTCATAAATTTTTGAAACCTTTCCACCCTTTGAAGTACATTTTTCTCCTAAAGGATATCCACATTCAACACAAGGTTGTTTTAAACCAGTAGTGTTTTGGTTTGGATTTTGCAAACCAATTTCTTTTGATTTTCTTTGTATTTAATTTTTATGTATTGATCTTCTATATAAATTAAGTTTGCTAGCTCTGTATTCTCAAGCACAGGCCAGGATAAAGTTGCCTTTCCTAGGCTGCTTCTGATAACACAGATCTGGACACGGTCAGTCAACAGATAAGAGTGAGTTTTTCTAAATAACAAGCAGAAACCTTTCTCAGACTTTCCTCAGCATGTTTCCTGTACAACTAGACTATTATATTAAGTGAGTTCATTTTATTCAAAATTCCTTTTTAGTCTTTCTTCTTATTGCCAAATGAGTAGGTAGCTTCAGTTGTTGCCATTTTGGTTGCAGCAGAATAAAAGAGAGAGGCCGTGGCATGTATGATCACCCATGCCTACACCCTCCTTCCCAGCACTGCAGACACTCTAGTTCTTATGGTGACAGAAGTGATTTTACTTTGAAATAATTACTCCTTTGTTTCTTACAAGGTCATTCTTATTCTAATTATTTGCATTATATATTTTGTTTTTTTTTTTTT
>VZTT01016862.1:0-19856 GCA_013400855.1 Buphagus erythrorhynchus | reverse complement strand
GGAACTGGATGAGCTTTTAAGATCTGTTTCAACCCAAATCACTCAGAGGTTCTGTAGTTTGGGATCTGGCCTGAAATAGCTGTCAGCTGTGGCATACAGCTGTGTCCAAGGAGACACAAACTTACATTTTTAAGAAGGCACAAGATGAGCAAAGCAGAAAAAGGTCTGATCACTGTCCAGCAAAATCAGAATGTGGGAATGCCCTCCTCATGTGAATGTTGTACTATCTGTGAGTTCTTTTCATTCCCTTATCCCTTGAACAGTCTTTGTCCATTAGTGTGACCCATGTAAACCATGCTGTTATATCCATGATGTTTGTCAAGTCTGCACACTGTGAGTCTCTTGATTTCAGATCATCTCCTTAAGCCAGATGGACCTAATAGTAAATATAGCAAATCCTTATTCAGCAGAATTTAGTTACATTTCACTTTACAAGATGAGAAAGAAAGATATGTGTTCTTACTTTCTGTTTATTCTGTTATTTAATATTTTAATTGGTTTGATTCTGTTTCCTGGGATCCTAAATGTCTCCCAGGCTTTAGAGTTGGGCTCAGATAAATAAGAGCAGTACTCCTCTATGGAGTAAATTGCTCTGCAAAGGCCTTGGTGTTCTCCATGGCTATTGTCTCTCTTTATTTCTATTTATGTGCCATTGTAGCTTGGATCATTTGAATGCAGAATGCCTCAAGGGCTCTTTATTAGACATGAGCACAGGGGACTTATGGGTTTTTCTCTGCATTTATTTTTAAATGGATTTCTCCCAGTGCTGGGTTCCTTTAGTGCTCACAGAGCACTTCTCCATCGCCCACAGACAGGCACTTGTTTACAAACTGTCCCCCATACAGGTCTATGGGACAATGCATTTATTGTGTTTCAAGTGGAGCAGCACAGTGCTTTTGTTTTGTTCTGATGTCTCGCATAACCCTTCACAGACCTTTATTCAACCAGATGGGCGTTTCAGGTTGTCTGCTTGGAGATGTCTGTGCAGGCATATATCCATGTATAGAGTTCTTGTGCCACAGCACACACTTGTTTTTTTGCTGTAATCTTTTTAAAAAAATAGGTCAAACCCAAGAAGTGTTCCTTACAATACATATGGTATTGTAAAAGGTATGGTTTTAATGTTTAGATGTCAGGTTTCGAAAATAAAATATTTGTAGAGCTTTTTCCTAATATGCTTGTGGCAATGTAAAATCCTTTTGTTTAAAAGGAGTATTTTTTTGTGTAGCAAGGTTTTGGTGTTTAGGGCTTTATATTTAAGTCTTTAAAATAGAGAACAATAGTACATTTGGCATGTGTATAGGAGGAGAGAGAAAAAGCAGCACAGTATTGCTGAATTGTTTGAGAACATTCATCCTCCAATTTTTTGATCCACGGAACTGATTTTTTTCCGTCACCAAATAGTTGTTTGTGTTTGGGTGCTGTTTAGTTTGTTTGCAGCACTTCTGAATTAGGAGAGTGAGCAGAAAATATTCAGAACATCTGAATTTCCAGACTTCAAATAAATTCTGTGGAGAGGTGCTTTAGTCCTCAAGTAGTTCAGTAGTCATGCACATACAGAATATTTATAGATATACAGATAAATGAAAATTCACCTTTAGAAACTCAGTAGTGATTTGAATTGTGAGAAATCCAATCCTTACCCCTTCTTGATGTCATATAACTCGATCTAACTTTGCTCTGCTAATATCATCAGTTTGTTTCTATCTGTGACGCTTTTTTTCAGCCTTGCATCTCTTTCTTTGTATCACACCATCAGTCTAAGCTCATCTCATACACTAGGTATTGAAATTGTCTTCTTTCCTCCCAGGTTTTTCCTGCCTCTTTGCCATTGATTTGACAGTGCAAATAGGAATTTATTGCACCTTGAGCCTGGCTTCAGCCTCCTTTCTAAGAGAGATTTGTACCCATGTAATGATAGTTAAGTTTCTGTTTCAATAACTCTAACTTTTTTTTTTTTTTTTTTTTTTTTTTACACTTTGGTATCTTGTAGAATCCTCTGAAAGCAAGCTTCCTTTCTCCATTTGCATGTTTTTGTTTTTTTGGTCAAATCACTCTTTCAGCTTTCCTCAAATCCTTTGAATGAATGAGTTTTCAAGAATTTCGTGGAGAAGTATTCTCCATATTAAGCATTTCATGGGTTTAGAGCCTTTGCATTTCCATACAACTGTTTCAAAATCTTGCACGCAGGATGCCAGGGGCAGTTGCTGCACAGCACAACTTTACTGAATATAAAATAATAGAGTTGTTTTGGTTGGAAAGGACATCTGAGTTTGAGTCCAGCCTTTTCCCCAGCACTGCCCAGCCCAGCACTGCCCCATGCCCCCAAGTACCACATCCACACAGCTATTAAACACCTCCAGGGATGGGATGCCACCACTGCCCTGGGAAGCTGTGCCAGGGCTGGACAGCCCTTTCCATGAAGAAACTTTTTCTTATGTCCAGACTAAACCTCCTGGCACACCCTGAGTCATTTCTGCTTGTCCTGTCTCTTGTTATCTGGAATAAGAGACTGACATCCACCTGGCTCCAGCCATTTCCCCAGCTCTGTTCCCTTGTGTGGACATGCTCAAGCACCTCAATGTCCTTCTTGTCATCAGGGGCCATATTTTTGTTAAAACCAAAGACATGTACTCTTTCAGCAGTTTTGCTGCATTTTAGACAGCTGTTTGCTGTCTGGTCATCCTTAGTTGCTACTCCCAGGGTGAAATGCTTCATACTTAGGGAGCAGCTTAGAGTGTATGTTGCTGCATTAAATCCCCAGCAAGTTTATTTTGTGTCCAACTTCTTGAAAGGTAAAGAAAAATTTTGTTAAAATGCTTTTTCTCTTCATTTATCACTTCTGTAGTGACTGTGCCATTTGCAAAGTTTAAGTGTAGTATTTCATAGAATCACAGAATATCCTGAGTTGGAAAGGACCCAGCAGGATCACCCAGCCCAGCTCCTGTCCCTGCACAGACACCCCAACAATCCCACCCTGTGCATCCCTGGAGCAGTGTCCAAACTCTCCTGGAGCTCTGGCACAGCCCAGCTCCTGTCCCTGCACAGACACCCCAACAATCCCACCCTGTGCATCCCTGGAGCAGTGTCCAAACTCTCCTGGAGCTCTGGCAGCCTCGGGGCCGTGCCCATTCCCTGGGGAGCCTGGGCAGTGCCCAGCACCCTCTGGGGGAAGAACCTTTCCCTGAAATCCCACCTAAACCTCCCTGGTAGAACTTCAGGCCATTGGCATTTCTTTACCATTGATGTATATCGATGTAAGTCACTTCATATATTCTCTCTGTATATTGAAAGTATTTTGGTAGCTCGAGCAAGTGTTTATTAGCTTTAGTGTTTAGATGGACCAAGAATATGTTCCTTTTTGGTCCTAATAAGAATATTTTTCAGACTGTTGGGATGTCTCACCTTCAGTTCATATAATGCATCCCATGTTACTTTTTATTATTCAACTGTCTTAATTTAAAAAGAAAAAATCTCACATGGAACGAAGTCATATAAATAATGTGTAGAAGCCTGTTACAACAGGGGTACTTTTGTGCCTTATTTTACTTCCAGTCTCATTGAAAGACTATCGACAAGGTATATTTTTAATTGCTGGTGATATCCTCCTTGGAATGAGTTTCACGATCACTGTTCCAGTATTGTGGTCAGGATGAACTGCATGTCATTATTTTGGAGCATCCTATTCTTCCTTAAAATAAAGTATACTGCTACCTTTCCTTCTCATTGTCCAAAGCTTTCAGAAAAGGTTTTGGCAAATTCTAACTTCGGATTTCCTTTCAACTTCTAATTTTATTACCCACATTCTTTTTTCAAATTTTTCATTATAAAAGCTGTGTTTTATACATTGGGCTGTTTTATGTGAAAAGTGTACTATATGAGCTGTTTCAAACTGATGCAAATTAGACTTTTTGAGGCACTTGTTAAACGAGTCTCCTTATTGGCTTTTTTTTTTTCTTTCGGGATCTGCAGGCTTTGCAGAGTTGACTATTTGAAAGTGTTAAGTTAATATATTACTGGTTTGTATTTTACTGTGTGTGCAAATAATAGCACTTAATCAATTCACTGGTATTAGCAATCATTACTATTTAGTCTGTATTAATTTTTTTATTTATTGAAGTTAAGCCATGAGTTAAATTAAAAACTGCTGTGTGAAGGGAGGTAAGAAACCAATGTTGTTTTTAATTCCTTAAAAACAAACAACCACAGGACCTTGAGATTGTTTTTCAGCCTTGAGTCTTCCTTGTTGGCTGAGCTCATCCCTGGTGTGATTTGATGATCTGTAATAGATCATGTTATCCCAGAATGGTGTGGGTTGCAAAGACCTTAAAGATGACCCTGTTCGTGGTCAGGGGCACCTTCCACTGGACCAGGTTGCCCCAAGCCCTGCCTAGCCAGGCCTTGGACTGCCAGGGACCTGGAGACTTCCAGCTGCACACAGCTTCTCTGGGCACCCCGTGTCAGGGACTCACCACCCTCACAGCCAGGAATTTCTCCTGATAATGCCAGCTGATGATTCCTAATCTTCCTAACAGATGCCAGCTGTTACCTTGTCTTGTTCTTATTCCAGCTTCACTGTTTTGCTTGTTAAACATTGGTCTGGATGTACTTGTGTGTGGGAGAGATGAGCTGGGGTACCAAGATGTTTTCATTGTTCTGAGCATAGCTTTTTATTTTTATGAAAAGTCCGTAATGGGTGAGATTGAAGGGCTGTCGAGCTCCATAGCCTGCCTGACAGTTGGTGGAGAAGAGTGGATGAAAGAGGACAAATATTCTAGTAGGAAAATCCATATTCCTGTCAGCCTGTGCACGCTGCCCTCGGTGACCACATAGTACCTGCATTTTGTGTTTGATCTCGACTTTTTAGTTGGGCAAAAATAGATCTGTGATGAATACACGAGGGAAATTTGGGAAACAGTTTCAGCTTCCACTTCTGGACCTTGTACCTTGTTGTGGAAAAGGGAACAATCTTGTTGTAAAGCGTTTTTCCTTTTTTCAAATTGCATTATTTGTGCCTTAAAAATCAAAACCAAGCCGAAAACCTTACAGACACTGGAGGCATGACTGCTGCAGAATCAAGCAACTCTTTTAGAACACAGCATTTGTCAGTGTTGAAAGGTATTTATGAGCTAAACTGCATACAAGTGCCTTTTGAGGGTCGTAACTAACTCTGTGCTGAGACTTTAAAACTCAGTCTGATATTTATCAAGGTGGTTTCAGAGCTGGAGACAGAGCATAGTAATAAGTGAATGACTTGTAACTCAAGTTTTACAGCAATTCAGGAGGCAATAGTACTTCCTAGGAAGTTCCAAATCCATTCGTTAATCACAATATCTGACCTTGATTTTTTTTTCTTCTATGTTTAGCTATAATGTTTTTGTGGAGCTCTTTGAGTTTGCAGTTCTATGCATTTGTATTATGAAAAATTTAATATGAGAAATCCTGCCATGTATCCCTGTCTTTGTGCTTATCTAAAGGATGGTCCTTGGAGAAGGATAACTGATGGATGGAAGAGAAAATTGTGTTGAGTTTTTTTAACGTGGATATTTGTGTTACGGGCAGTGGTCTCACAAAGAATTGTCCCAGCATGGTATAAAGGACATGAGTTTGTGGCTGGAAAGCAGAATTTTGCGAGAGGAAAGACAGCAAAAGCCTTTGCACTGCTGCTTTGGAGCTAGAAATCAGCCACCAAGGTCTTGCTTATGCCATAAACTCTACTTATAGTACACTTAATTATTAAAAAAAAACTTACGGAATACATAAAGAAATAATTTATCCATTATTTTCCTTTCTACTATTCCCCAGTTTTCTATATTTCTGTTAGAATAAATAAATTTACTTTTTGCTATTCTGATTCCATGCAGAGTACCAATGTTCAATTTTCTCTTCACATGCTTTGAACACTTACACTTTCCAAAATTTTGATGCCACTTCTTTGTTTATATTTAAATTTCCTTTAAAGCCAGAATGCTTTATGTATTTTGGAGAAGAATCTACTAGTTGGAAATCCTCTTTATTACAAATTCTTCCTCTTCGTGAAATTATCTGTATCGTCTGGAGCAGACACCAGATTTAACCTGGTTTTGCTGCACCCCACCATAAGCATCTCCAGCTTGGTTTTAACTGATTTTTTTGTCTCCACAGCACTAGATGGTGCTGATGACAGTATCTCTGAAATCTGAGTCTTCAGAGATGCCAATGGTTGCTGAAGTAGTGCTGCTGTTTCCTACCAAGGACCAGTTTGCAGATGCAGTTATTGGTCTGAACAAAAATTTCAGCCTGTGAATGCAATAAAAGAATATGGGAAGAGGGAAAAGGCAGAAAGCTACCAATATATCTTAATTTCTGTGTTGTTCCTTCCTTTTTAACATGGAGTGTTCTAGTGGTATTGACTAATGGCTGTGAGTTAGTGTAACTAATTCCTCATGGCTGTGGGGAGTGTTGGAAAAGCCTTTTCTTGAGGCTCTTGGGATGACAAGCACTGGTACTCCAAAGAATCCACTCCTACCATCTGTGAAGGATATAATATGAATGATACCTCACAAGTTAAAAAAATTAAGAGGATTCTCCCAGTGCTGATCATCATTTCATGAGGCAGAAGAGCTTTGCAAGCACATGCCTTCAAACACTGATCCAGTTCCAAGAAATGGAGGATGTCCAGAATCTAATACTGAGGTAGATTTTGCCACTTGTAAGTGAATTGTGTTCACAGCATCACGGAATGGTTTCGGTTGGAGAGGACCTTAAATCTTATCCCATTCCACCCCCTGCCATGGGCAGAGACACCTTCCACTATCCCAGGTTGTCCAGCCTGGCCTTGGACACTTCCAAGGATCCAGGGGCAGCCACAGCTGCTCAGAGCAACCTGTGCCAGGGCCTCACTGTAACCGTTTTGGTGCCTGTTGATCAAGCTAGCCTTTCCACCCTCTAAAACACACATAGTCATCCTAGGAAAACCTAGTAGGAGTCCTGTAACGCTCCAAAAAGAAGTAAAAAAGTCCAAGTTATGTTTTTAAACACATAAAGCCTAAAAACATCTGACACGTAACAAGAGCAAATGGCCTCAGGTTGCACCAGAGTGGGTTTAGGATGGATATTAGGGAAAAATTCTCCAGGGAAGAGGGTTGTTCTTTTACAGGCTGCCCAGGGCAGTGGTAAAGTCCCCATGTCTGGAGGGATTTAAAAGCCATATGGATGTGGCACTTGGGGACATGTGGCAATAGTGGCCTGGGCAGTGCTGGGGCATGGATGGACTCAATGGCCTTAGAAGCTCTTCCTAGGTGGGGATGGGTTCATCTGTGAATTGATAGCCACGTTTGAGCTATCCACAGCTTTAGAGGAGTATCTGACTCTTTGCTGCTGTGAGCATTAGCTGGTGGCCTTTGCCCACTGCTGCTGCTTCCACCATTCTCCTTGTAAATCAGGTTACACCATCCTCTGTGAGTGTCATTGCCCTGCCTTTTTCCAGAACGCAGGAAAAATGTGTTTATTTCTCTGTATATGTATGGACCTCTGATTTAACAGATTATTTATAAAGCTAAGGTAATCCTTTTTTCATTGACTAGGCTAAAATAAATTTGAAAGTAGTATATACTAGTAAAATGCAATAACTTGGCCTTGAAATACCCAAAGCTTGTGTCATATACTCAGATTTCTCCTATCTAAGCAATAGGTTATTAGAATGGGTAATATATGAGATACTTAAGTGTATATTACAATGTATTGCATGAGGTGCTGCACTTAAAAATTGCATTCTACTGAACATAAACTATTTAAGAATCAAAATTGCACGTATGCATTCCTTCTGGGACAGTTTGACTTTTAAGAATTTAATCATGAACATAAAATGTTCTTCAGATCATATATTGTATAGAATATTTTGGATTCAAACTCTGCTGTTACTTACCCAGATGTTAAATAAATAAATAAATAATGATACAAATATTGTGCATTGCATTCTAAAAATTTTGTGTATATAATAAGACTTATTTCCTTACTGAACAGTCTTAACTATTTCAGGACATTATCGTGAAGTTATTTTAATTTTTTTTCCCCCCAGTTTATTTTCTCTGTTGTCTAAAAAACACAACAAAGTGCTGGAGCAAGCCACGCAGTCCTTGAGAGGTTCCCTGGGTTCAAACGACTCTCCACTTCCTGATTATGTGAGTATCAAGATGAATGTTGTAATGGGTGCTTCGAAATTCGAGTCATACATCCCTAAATCTGCAAAGAATTCTCAGAGTGTGGCAGCTGAGCAACCACCGACATCAAAATACAGGAACCTGTATGAATGATGTCATGTCTGAAACATCTCTGAAAAACAAGAATTACACTTAGAAATGGCAGAACAAAACCACAGCTATGCAGGGGGAAGAGACTTACTGTCAACTCATGCTTTTCAAGCCATTTGTAATTCAGGATATTTAAATCACACAGTTGAAAACGGCATTTTTAAGAGCTGGGTTTTAACATCCACAGAATCTTAAAATGGCCTAAAAATGGTTGAAAACAATTCCCAGTGAGCCTCTGGGGGAGTACTGGAGTCATGGGGCAAATTAGTACGTTCTGAATCCATGGATACTTAAGAGTTCCCTTCATTGCTGAGCCAATGCCCACAAGTAGACAACAATTTTGTATTTAATTGCATGGCTTGTTGGGAAATCTCTGCTTTGGGTGGAAGAAGGAGATGTTGTGAGAGGACTTGAATAATATCTTTTGTGCTGCTGAGGTATCTTTGGTCTGTACTCATTTGAACCCTCACTGCAGTACTGTGTGAAGGAAAGAAAAGTTGATTTATCAGTTGCTTGGGATTTTTGAGGATGAAAATGTATCAACTGTTTTATTTGCATAATACATGATCCAGAATATGCCTGCCTGAGAATTTACATATCCTATTATTCTAGCATTAAATATAAAAATACCTAAAAAGATAATTTGATATAGTATAGTGACTTAAATAAGAAAACAGCATGATACATGTCTGTAAAACACAAAGGCACACATAGGCATATGATAACATACATAGATATATATTTTAGGGCGTTTAAGAATACAATGCTTGAAAATTATTTTGTAGGCTTTGGACTTCTTTTTAACTTGCTGGATGTAAACAATTCTGCAGTTAAAGACAGGCCCAGGGAAAGGCTTTCTGTACGAAGTGGTCCCTTACCTGCAGAGACAGCTGAACAATGCAGCTGATAGAGCTGGGAAAGCTCCCTGGAATACAGCCAAGAGGCTTAGACACTCCACTGAATTTCTTCTCTTTTTACTGTTGGTATGGTGGAGGGATGGAAGGGGGAAAGAGAGCACTTGGGAAGATAGGCATAGGGGAGAGTAAAATAAGTTAATGGACTGTATTTTGAAACAGTAAGGTAAACTATTAAACATAGCTTTCTGGTCCTTTACTTTTCTTCTCCAAATTGCTCATGTTACAGTTCAGTCTGAAATATAGGCAGTTGACTGAGGCCAGATCTCATCACCTCAGCATATTCTGCTTCTGAAAGCCTGTGTTTATGTTGTGTGTAAGAACAAGGAGGAGTGTAGGAGCTGAGGGGACTGAAATGTCTGAAGTCCTGAAGCACGTTCTGCCTCTGTATCCCAGCATGGAGCTAAGGAAAGGGGTGATTCCAATATTGCCTGCTCTGCACAGGTTTGTTCATTGAGAGGTGGAGGTTTGCCTAATAAGCAGTTGTCTTTGCAGGTTCTGTACAGACCAAATAGGTGTTTTAAAAATGCGTCTCTCACCATTTTTTCATTCACTTTAATTTCAAAATTCATAATTTCCTTACTGTGCTCTGTAATCCAAAAGGGAATTTACATCCAACCCAAATCCAAGGATTAAATCATGCATAAAAATATTCTAGGTGCTGCTTAAGATACTGTCTTAGATTCTGGGTGTTTGAACAGTAATATTCTTTACATTCTAGTAAGTTTTGGATCCAGTACATAGTCCCTAAGCTTATACTCGCTGATGGTGATAGGAATATACTGAATTCTACCTTTACCACATTTCATGATGTTCTTTTTGTGAATATCCAGTGCAGTCTGCCATCAGTTCTGTGGTGTACCAGCAGAACTGGGAACTGGAGTAAGGAACTGACCCCGTTGGCCTTGATACTGTTCTTGCTGGAGGTTTTGGTTTTTTAAAAAAGAAAAGAGCAAGTTGTTTCATTTATGGAGGTTGGACCAGTGTCCAGGTCCTTTCCTGATAAACTCTTGTCAGTGTGGTGAGATTCAGGAGCAGGATGAAGAAGGCAGCAGGACGGAGACAACCACCCCCTGTCATTGCCTCAAAGACAAAATCCTTTGTTAGACTAATTCTCAGGCTGAGTTGTTTGCTTCTTCTTTCATAAACCATAATAGTATTCATTGTTTTTGTAACAGCATTGACCTGTTCTGAGATACTACATTTCGATCCAATTGGAAATGGGAAAATCCACTTAGGTTTATCTTTCTTGCTTTCTTGCATTCAATGAAAGCATATTTTCCAATGTTTTTGGCAAACAAGAAAACTGGTAATAAAATAATTGAGAATTTTGCTTCTTTCAGTTCAAATCAAGACATATTACTTAAGTAAACCTATCAGTGATTTTCTTGGTAATTTGATTTCAGCCTAATGTAATTTATCAAATCAGAGGTACTTAACAGCATAACTAAAGATATGCTAACTTCTCTTGGGAAGTAGCACATCAGATGTGTTGTTGATGGAGCTACCATCTACCCCAAAAACTTCTTTTTAAGGATTTCATCATATTCTTTATGATTTTTGAGCACTTCCCCTGCTTGTTAAACTGCAGCTGGTAATGAGAGATTCTCCTTAAATCTTTCTAGGGAAAGAGTGGATGGAGAAGAAGAGACTAAATTTTGATTTTTGGCAAGTTTATGTAATTTTCTTGTTGACGTAAGAAAAAAAACCAGTTTTCTTAATGCAAAAATTGAGGAAATTAAAAATCAAATGTAGGTATAGTATTAGATTCAAATAGTTCAGCAGAAATCATCACTTGAGTCTTACCTCCTAAATTTTGGGTTAAAAAAAATTGTTCTAGCCAGATGAAGCTTAAATGTGTTAGGAAAAATTCTAAAACAAATCCCACTTAGTGGCAATACATTCAGTTATTTGACACATAGCATTGTCATCTAAACAGCACTTCAGTGATGGATGAAATTTGGGATAGAAACCTTGTAGTATAATATCGAGCTTTTCATATTAATAGATACATTAATCAATATATGGAGAGCCATCCTTTAATCCTCTGTCCAAAATCTGTTGGATTTTTTGTTTTTTAGTGTAGAAATAAAAGCATGTTGGCAATTCAAAGGGAAAAATGTAAAAAATACAAATGTAGTGAGCTCTGTGTGTACATGTGTATGTATAAAAATATATGTTTTAATACACAGTTATATATGTAAAGTCTGCAGTAGCAAAGCCTGGTGGTACTGGGAGAGTTCCCAATCAAAGCTGACTTTTCCTGACTCCTTCCCAATCCAGTAAATTTACCCACTGTGCAAAGCTGGCTTTCATGGAGGGCTGGAATTCTGCAAATGTTGATGAGTTTTTCTCTCATCTTGATAACCAGAATTAAACTTTGCATCTGGATGATGAGATTTCTGTATTATTTTCTTTTCCCTCTCAGTTTGTGCTCCATAATGGTCTAAATGAATTCCAATATTTAGATTCTTCTTTGATTTTTCCCTGATTTATATGGTAAATAGAAAGCAGCTGTCTGTTTAACCATCTAACTCTTGAAACTCCTAGGCCCCTCGAGCGTCATCTGGAAGTAATGTAGCTTGTAAAACAAAGCTAAGAAGAAAAAGCAATGTTTGTTTTATGTGGGATGAATGACATCAGTTGGGGTCCCTCTAATTCGGCCATTATGGGGGTTATTAAAAAGCAGTATTACAAAAGTGGTTTCAACAAAAAAGAAATTTGGGGGGGTGGGAGCTTATATCTTGTTGTTACATTTGATTAGATTCAAAGTTTCAAGTATTTCATAAATAGTCCTTCGTTTGAGTTTCCCCAAGAGAGAACCAGCCCTCTCTCCCCTCTGTACATCAGTACATGTAGAAAGGTTCCCCTGCATAATGTACTTCCTAAGAAGAAATTGTCTGTTATAGTGAAGAGCTCTGTATTTATCTTAGAAACTTGAAGTTGCTAAAGAGTAGGTAAAATCAGGTCCGTGAACTGCAGTATTTGCTGTCTTTCAAACATAATGGAACAGATCGAAAATCTATTAATGTTCTAGATTCAGTTACTTGCAGAGAACTTAATTTTTAATCCAATATGTAGCAAACAAGTATTTCATTCACTATTTATGTGAGCAAATTGACCTTTAAATAAGTGTTGTGATGTTTTGGGGGTTAGAAGGAGATGATCTACAAGCTTTTCCAGCCCAAATCATTCTAGAATCATATGATTCTGTGAATCATAGACCCAATTGGAGTGGAAAACACCTCTATGTTCATCAGGTCCTATAATATGCTCTGTGCTTGCGTATCTAGTATTACATTAGGTATCCTGCAGCTCTGTCTGATGTTTTTAATTATCTGAAGAACAATTTAATGCGAGCTCTGCCATCACATAGAAGTGTTCTCCTATAAACGTGTGTTATCACGAAGAAATGGGAAGTCTTCCCCACAATCATCTGATGACTCCAGTAATGAGGCAGAAATGAAATTAAACTTACTTCCAAATAAACTGGGCATCCATAATAGAGTTAGTGTGATGAAATTAACATTGTTCAGTTGGTAGTCTGTAAAGTACTGCTTAGTGGTAACTGCTAAGAATGCACAAAATACGTAAACTGGATACACTGTTGGCAGAATGGGAAACTTTTGCCAAATTAAATCAGGACTCCTGACTGAGATATGTCCATATTTGTCAAATCCTAGGGTGAGGAAAAAAGCTAAGGTAGTTTTGTTGGGTTTTTTTTTTGTCATAATCTTTCTTTAAAACAGAAACCACCTACTTACCACCAAAACCACTGCTTAGGTCTCTTCAGTGTTTTTGTCTCTATTTTCTTCCATTTCAAAATGTCATCAAGAAACCCAGTAAGATTTGTTTTAATGCCTTAGCCACACATCATTAATGGTCTAAAAATCTTCATTTTTGTGTGGGAATTTTTAGTTTTTCATGATGTCTAGAGGAGTAAACTTAAAATGTGATTATACAAGAAAATTTTTATTAGGGTGTTGTTTACTGGAAGCATATGGTAAAGCAATATAGTACTAGGTGGGCTTTGTATGGTATGTGGATTCTAGCTGTTTAAGTTGCACTTAATAGGAGAGTCACCTTGTTTTGCACTACAATACCTCCTTTTTGATTACTCTGACTTGATGGCTGATGAAGTAACATTTTCAATATCAGGTTATTCTTGGGTTTGCCTGTCTCCAGTATTGAGCAGAGGGCCTATAAATACTTTTTCTAAATATTAGTCATACCCTCCTCCAGATGAATTATATTTTATAGAATATTACTCCTACCTAATCCCCCTATTTTTATATCACCAAAAAATAACTATTTCAGAATAGACTGAAATAACCAACCTAACCCAAATCTAAAGCAAGCTTTTCTATTGAGTAATAGCTGAATTCTGCAGTTCTGTCTGAATTCTTAATTAGTTCTTTTCCTTTAAATGAATTGAAATTTTCATGAGAAAATGCTGCATAAATTATTCTTAAACAGAAGAACTATCCTAAAATCCTGTGAAAAAGATGTTAGTGAAGTTCAGACTGTTTAAACTTCTGTATATTACTATGAAGTACTAATAGTTATTTGCAGCTGCTTTTGCATTATCCTGTCTTTACAAATACATTGCTTGTGGTTGAAAGATTTGTAGACAAATACATTGAAGAACATCAAGATGATGTTCTTCATTCTTCAATGACACAAATGTGTCATTGGTGTCTGGTATTTGTGTTACATAGGTGGTGTTAAGCCTTATTTCACTTGGAAATTCTCATTATTTTGGAAAATGAGGATGAAAATTTGTTTGTTTTTAAAGAATATTTACTGTGGCATTAGCATCTTATCTGATAGAAAATCTTCCATTCTTCATGTTTATGAGACAGGAGAACAAATAAGTAAAAGAACGTTTGACATTAGCAGTGCAAAAGTTCTAACACATGCTAAAGTAATTTCAAAACCCCTTGTTTTGCTTGTTACAAACATTTGACATAAACCAAACATGAACATGATAATTTTTTACTTACTCTTCTTTAATAGTTCTAGAGCTTTACAACACTGTTACTATTTTGCACTAAAGGGTATAAATTGTGGTATCTGTTCAAATTCTGTACTCAAAACCCATGGTTTTTGAGAAGACTGCTTAAATGAGTGTCCTTAAAAGAGAAGATGATTAAACTGAAGAAGTTTTAAGAGCTTGTCTTATAAATGGATGAGATCTTGGGGTTCCTTTGTACCTCATAAGTTAAACAGGAGAATTTTGTATGCTGATTTTTCTCCTGCACAGCTAACTGGGTTGCATTTGAGAGAACTGGAAGCCTGGGAATGTTGGGATTTTAAGAGTCTTAAGTGTAGCTGTAGATAGAAAATGTGATACATTATTAAGATAAAGCCCTCATAAGCCTCTCTATAAAACTGTTTATTACTGCCATGTAAAGCAACATTTGTTTTGTTCACACTAATGGCAAGTATTGAAGTATTTGGAGGAAAAAAGGAACAGTACTGATCCCCAAAGCACCTTTCTTTGCTGATTTGGTCATTAGATGCTTTTCCTGCTGCCTCTTTCACATGAATGGGTTGTTCAGGGTTTCTCAGAAACCAATTATTCACCTGGATGGTTCATCTTCGTCAGACATCCACAGACAAATAGAACAACCTAATGCAGTAGCTCTCCAAAGAGTAGGATTTATTTTTATAACAGCAATCTATTTCAACAATGCATTAAAACAATTTTCTGGTGTTCCTAACGCAAGGTTTTGATTGAAAAATGTAGTGCTTAAAAACCATAAGTATGTGACCATATGTTATAAACATCCCAGTAATTGTTTGTTTAAACATGCAGCCATACAAAGTAGAGGAAATGGATGAGGAATAAAGTATGTACCAAACCTTTTAGGCTGTTTAGTACTAAATATCTAATTGGAATTGGAATTTCTGTGTGCTGCTTTTTCTCTATGAGATATTGGCGGAACATGTTGTACCTTCAATTTCCAATTTCTCCTCTTTGTATTTTACAGGGACATTTACAGACTAACCAGTGAGGTTTTTCTATGTTCTTATGGTTGTTTAAAAAAAGCCATCCATTTCTATCAAAGGGTTCTAAGAAGTTATTAAAAAAGTAAATGAACAAAGATCTTTAGATTCCTTCATTGCAGATATCTGTGATTTAGCACTGGAAAGACAAAGACAATATTAGAAATTAGGGTGAACCAAGACCCAGTGATTTTGAGAAACATGCTGTACGAGTAAGATGGTGTGCTTCACATTGAATAAAATAATGGAGGAAGTTATTCACCTGTGGAGAGGCTGCTGAAATCTGAAGTGAAACATCCACACCTCAAGTGCTGTGTCCAGTTCTGGGCCACTCAGAACAACAAGGACACCGAGGGGCTGGAGCGTGTCCAGGGAAGGGAACGGAGCTGGGGAAGGGGCTGGAGCCCCAGGAGAGGCTGAGGGAGCTGGAAAGGGGCTCAGCCTGGAGAAAAGGAGGCTCAGGGGGGACCCTGTGGCTCTGCACAACTCCCTGACAGGAGGGGACAGCCGGGGGGGATTTGGGATCTTATCCCAGGGAACAGGGACAGGAGGAGAGGGAACAGCCTCAGGCTGGACCAGGGGAGAGCCAGGGTGGATATTGGGGAAAATTCCTTCATGGAAAGGGCTGTCCAGCTCTGGCACAGGTGCCCAGGACAGTGGTCCTGTGGCACAGTGGTGTCTCCATCCCTGGAGGGATTTAAAAGCCATGTGGATGTGGCACTTGGGGTCACTGGTGGCCTGGACAGTGCTGGGGGAATGGTTGGACTCCATCTTGGAGGGCTTTTCCAACCTAAACAATTCTGTAATTCTATAAAATGTTAAAACAGGACCATTTTCTAGCACTACAGAGCCACATTTATTCCAAGTTGCGTCCTTGTTACTGAAGCAAGTTAATCTCCTCAGTTTACAATTTATCTTCTTGCAGAGGTCTTGTGCCCCTGAGCAGCATTTCACAGTGTCATGCTGAGGGCAATTCTCCCACTGATGGCTCTTGTTAATATTACCTACAATGTTACGCAAGTGCTGCTGATTGGCAGTGTGGGTGGCCAGGAAACCGAATGATGGGATGAAGGGAAGGAGAGTATTTTAAAGGGAATGAGTCAACCATATTAAAAGACGGTCTCGGTATGAAGTGAAAAAGATTTGGAGAAGAAAAATTAGTAATATAGACAGAAATTCAAAACCAAAAGTGGGTTTTGAAGAAAGGTTGGCTCGTCTCTGCTGCTCATATGAACTATCACATGGAGCAAAGTAAGCCACTTACTGAAAACTGATTTCCTCATCACCTGGCCTGAAAACAGCATTAAAGAAATGTAGAAGGGAGAATTTGCATTTTGTTTATCACCATTGACAGGAGTGGATTCTTATTCTCTGTGAAATATCTTTCTGAAAAACCTCTCAGAAAATGGAGAGAATGTATTTAGAAGAAACAGAAATTTGTAAGAGCCTGTTAGTCATTTTTATTGCATTGTATAGACGCCCTAATGCTTTTCACAAGTGTAATTGAAAAGATAAACTTTTAATTCCCTTTCCTGTAATCAGCTATTTCTCCTAATTTTCTCATTTCTTTGTTGATTAGGAACTAAGTGAATTAGTGGAATACATTGAATATTTCTTATGCTAAATCACCTTTTATAAATAGGAATTCTTCCACATAATTGGTTAATTATATAAACAATAACCCAGAGTCTGGGCAAAAAGTAGCAATTCGTAACCATCTCTGAGTTAGAGAACTAGGGGTGTTCAGCTTGGGGAAGAGAAGGCTCTGGGGAAACAAACCTCTAATACATTGCCATTGTTTAATCCTCCTGTATTTGTTATCCCCAGCACTTTTGGGAGATGTCTGATTGCCTTCACTTCTCTGAAACAAAGTTGAGACACGTAAGATGCCTGTTTTTGTTTTTTTTTTTTTTAATTGCCCTTCAGATATGTTACTGGAATGTGGTGGAGCTCTTCCAGAGCTGGTCTTGTTCATATTCAGGCTGGAGCCCAAGCTGAGTGAGCTGTGGCCCACTACTGAATGACATATTCTCCAAAGACACTATAATCCAATGCATTTTTTTGTTGCTATCAAGCTGGTACGATGTGTACAGAGCCTGTTCCACTCTAACATTTGTGTGTGTGTTAACCCAAACCCTTGACCTCAAAGATAATATTGGCTAACAACAAAAGCAGATGTCCTGTTCTAGAGAAAATAAGTTGTATTGTAACATTGCAGGTTCAGTTTGCTTTATTCACTGCAATAGGACTCATTATCTGAAGTATATCTGTTCTCCCCAGATAAACTGAGGAGAAAATGGATGTTGCAGTTCCCAAAGGCAGGTCTTTCATCTACTCACCAGCAGATAATTTGTGGCACTCACAGAGAAATCAAATGCTTACTCAATGCAGCCAAAAATAATTATCTGAACAAATAATGACAAGTTTTCCCATTCCAACACTAATCTTCTAGATTTTGATAAATGGAGTCAATTGGAAGAGTCATGTTATATTCCCATGGGGAAAAGCTTCGTGGAATTTTTCTGATACATAAAATTATTTTTCTGCAATAAATTAGCCATCTTAACATGTAGTAACTTAATTAGAGTCTGTTAGAAAACTTAGTGTAAATTATAAGTAATAATCACAGTTATAATCACAAACAGGATTTTGGTGAGGAAGAGTTGAGGGACTCTGGGATTGATGTATGACATACCCAGGTGCTTTGCTATCTTTCAGCAGTAATCTCTTATCTTGTCCCTGTCTGTCACTGCTGTGCTTTATGACCCAGGCTACACAAAATTAACCTTGGTCCCAAAACAGACAAGACTTCATAAATATTCCAGGAAATTTTATTTAGTTGGATAATGCTGTTTTTACATATTTCTATCAAGAGCATTTTGCTTCAACATTTGAGAAAATACCATCTGTTGCTCGTAGTTAATTTTGGAACAAGTGCCTGTGTACATAGACTTCTACAATTATTTTCTGTGAGTTTTGGGTATTCCACATCTCAGTTAAAGGTTCATTTTTTGGCATTCAGGCTGCAGCTGCACTGTGCTTCCAGAACATTCAGCAGAGCAGTGGTCAGCAACTTCTTTGTTTATCAGAACTGATGCAGTGTCTTTGTGTCCAAATGTCTTTCAAAAATAAGATGGAATGTACGGAAAAGAGATTTAATCTTAAAGTTACCCCATTTTATTTGGTTTGTTTGCTGTTAGCTCTCAGAAGGCTGTTTCTCATCTCCTTACAATTTCTATTTTATTCAGCTCTAGAGAGCAGTTCTTGAAATTTGTTCATGGAGTTTTTTTGGGCCCAGGTTAATAGAAAAAATGATACTTGTACTGGCAGTAACTAGTTTTGGAGAATTGGTAAGGTAAGAGGAAAACAAAGCCACTTTTGTGTATTTTCTAATCTTTTAGAAGAACTTCTCTATACTGAAAACCACTTCAAAGCTCAATAATGGGATTTTTCTGATAGGCTTCACACATCTTTGTTAAGCTATTCCCTTTAATTTTCAAAATATTTAACACCATTGAAGGAATGAATATAGTATGTGTGCTGAGTGGTGTCATAAAGGATTACTTCTTTAATCATGCTGCTATCTTTAAATGTATAATAAGAAGTAAAAGCATTTTCCATGATTTATCTTCAGCTCTGGTATACAATGGTAGCTGTAAAACAGCTTATTCCTGCTTACAGCAGTTTGGGAATCTCATGCCATAACCTCTTGTTAAGTGTCTGCTATCTGGGACCTGACATTTTTTATCATGCACTGCTGCTGTTTAATACTGAACATATCATAAAAGCTTTCCTGTATGCACACCATAACCTTCTGTATGAACAGCAACAGGTTAAATCAACCTTTTTTGTAATTCCTGTTTTTAAACATGCCTAATATTGTCACGAGGCAGTCAAGAGGTTGTTTGTTTGTTTGTTTTTTTCTGTTTTGTGCTGATTTTCTATTGTTGTGTTACACATCTCAGTTTCCCTTTGCACTTATTTTTGGTGTTTGAGCAGAGCAGGGGTCTTGCTCTGTGGAAGAGGCAGAGTGTGGCTTTAGCAGTAAAACCATTCCCTTGCCTCCTTGGCATTCCCTGAATTATAATGATGGATATGGTTCTCTGTGAACCCCTTCTGACTTTCTTATGCCTCCCACAGAAATTTCAATAGCAATTTTCACCCCAAGGGCAGGAATACAGAGTCTTTTGGCTGCTGGGTAGAGAGAAGCACTGACTTTTCCCACTGACATCCTGTGTGTCATCAGGACCGGAAAATCTTCTGCTTGGGTAGTATGGAAATTATGGAAACTACATTCAGTCTTTGTTTGTATTGAGGACATGGATAACACAGTCTTGTGTGTGAAGTTTTTTTTTTCTTAGATAGGGTCAAAATTATTCAGATTGGTAATTCAGTGGGAGAGAACAGTTCCAAGGCACTGATGGTTTTAGTGTGTCATATCAGAGATGCTGAACCACAGGATCTGATCAGTGAGGAACCAGATGAGAATTAAGAATTCAGCTTCTGTGAGGTTGACAGTTTTAGTCAGGGATCAGTTTATATTCAGTTTATTTCGATACCTTCTCAGTTAAAATTGCTTGTACACTGAAGATGGATCTGCAAAACCATAGAATTGTAGGATTGTTTGCTTTGGAAAAGCCCT
>VZTT01016842.1:0-15451 GCA_013400855.1 Buphagus erythrorhynchus | reverse complement strand
CGCCGTGAGCGCCGGGAGCGGGCCGGCCGGCGCTTGGCAGCCGCGGGTCTCGGGGAGCGGGCCGGCCGGCGCTTGGCAGCCGCGGGGCTCGGGGACAGTTCTCGCAGCACCGACGGCATGGTCCCGCCGCCGCGGACGCAGCGGGACACGGGCGGCGTGCCGCCGTGCCTCTGGCTCTGCGGAAGCTTCTCCTCCTTCCCTCCTTGCTCTCCCCTTCCTTCCCCCCCTGCCCTCCCCCACACCGACCCTTCGTCCTCCGGCGGCTGAATTTTCCGAAGGCTGCGCAAGAAACGCCTAAGGGTTGGTTCCTCCTGTCGCCTCTCCTCTGTAGCCAAGTTTAGTTCCCTTCAAGTGATTCATCAGTCTCCAGCTTTAGCAGTCCAGAGTTACCCATTTATGATAACCAGCCAGTGTAAGGAAAAGGTGTCATGAAGCTTCTTTACCTCTCAAAAGAGCTAAATTTCTAAACAACGCAGAGACATTTGTGTCACGTTTACTAGAGGTGTATTGGGGATCTTTAACGTTTACACTACTCCTTGGGAGAATTGCGTTCTGTTTTAAGATTTAGTGAGTTAAAACATTCGTTGGTCTTGTAAGATGCACATTGAGAAAAACCTGCACTTTGAAAAAGAAACAGGAAAAAAAATCAACAACGTTTTTGTACACTAATGTGCCTGCTTTTGTTGATAACTTCTTACTGTAAAAGCTTTCAGAAGTCTATAGTGAAAATGTTTGGTAAATTCACTGCAGTTTAAAATTGATGATTAGTTCCTTTACTAAAATAACTGAGATGTTGCTAGGGTATGGCAGTTAAAAAGGAAGTCCAAATGTAGTACACATTCCTTTTTGTAAACAGGTTCCGTGTTTTTAATGCAAGGCAGGATTACTTTTTGTTTTGCACAGGTGAAAGGTATAATTCTATTTTGTACGACTACATGGTTTACTTTGTAAAGAGTTCCATTTTACCTGTTACAATTCATCAATCTGGTAAGCTTGAATATTAAAAGTTTTATTTGAAAAATATATTTATTGTAAACAGCCTTAACTGGTGCAGTAGTCATAGTTTTAAAGGATAAAAAAAATATATAAAACATCCTGGAAGACATCTTCCAAATGTGTTTTCAAAACAGTATTTATACTCTTATTTTAAAGCAAGGAATTTTTTTGTTTGTTTGTTCATTTAAAGAAAGGTCAGTCTAATTTCTGAAAAGGGGGAGGGGGGAAGTGATGGGTTCGCATGCTGTTAACTCTTTGTGAACTTTGAGGTATTAAAAAGGGTTTCTGCAAAGAGAAAAAGTGCTAAATCCTCCCTTTGGATTCTGCCGTGGAATGCCAGTGCCAGATAGTATAAAAAAAGTGCTAATTGAAGAGAATCAGATGCGGCATATTTTATAACATCATTTGAGAACAAACAAAGGCTTGGTTTCATGTTGCGCGAAGAACCAAAAAGCAACTCACTCTCCTGGTTGCATTTGGTTCACTACCCCCTCCTCCAGTTAAGGCATATTGTAATGAAGTATTACAAAATAACCTTTTTGTTGATCTTTTTGTGTTTGGAGCCTGCTGCATAATGCCAGTGTATCAGATACCCAGGGTCTAGGGGGGTGGGGGAAGGTGGAAGAGGAGGGGAGGCAGAGTGGAGAGACAGTTAAGAGTATGCTGAGTTACAGTCTATTTCTGTGGTTCGTGGAAAATTATTTTGAACTTTTTAGCTGCAGAGAGGCTGACGTAATTCGCAGCCTTAGAACTGGAGAGAGAGATTTGATTCTAAAATATTCAAATATCTGCACTGTTGTTTTCTAAAATGTGTTTTGACTTGCACATTTTGTATAATCTAAAATGCAGAATGCCTGAAAAGTCTTAAAGTTGCGAACTGATGTCAGTGAAGCTCACAATTAAAGCTCTAATCTAGAGAAGAGAGTGAAAAGCAGCAGTCACCAATTTGTCAAGTAGTTCTAAATAGCAGAAATTTAAAATAGAGCTCCTTTTGGCCAGCAGATTTCCTGGTGTGGAATGCCAGTCTAAAACATATGCCCTAGCTAAGTCCCATTTTAGTACTGAAGATTGGTTTTATGCTGCCTCTCTGCAGATGCACCTTCTTAACCCCTTATGGGAAAGTGAGAAGTCCTGTAACCTTTGCCTATGATATTGCTTTAGGCACAAGACCAATTCTACAGTATACTTTATTGCTCATACAAACAAGATTTTTTGCAAAACGAGTAACTAAAGCAGGGAGGCTAAATTCTTATGTAGGTCTCCAATTGAATGAGTTTATGAGACAGCATAGTACCTGATACTGAATTAAATGGGAACTTCTAGACTGCAGAGTGATTTTGAAAAACAGCTAGGCGAACCAGCTAGGTGCCTAAATACAGATGCAGATATGTAATAATAGTTGTTGATTTTTCAAAAATTGGCTACATACATTTTAGTTCATGGAAGTTGTATCCTAGTTTTACTTAAGGAATTTATTTTTTTTTTGTCATAAAAAGACAGCATTTTACTTAAGATAATTATTTTAGGAATTATGAACTAGATAATTCTGAAACTCCAGATGTTCCAAAGATCAGTGCTCAGGGAAATAAATAATGGAAAGTCAAGAAAGCTACCTATTATACTCAATTGTTTAAATGTAAACAATTTTAGACTATGGATTTTTAAGATTGTTAAAGTCATAACTTTTTTTTGTATGTATGTGTGTGTACATGCCTGTGTAAGTGTGTTTGTGTTTTATTTAAGTCTTTTCAGGATGCCATTGAATTAGAATATTTATTTGTGGCTCAGTTTTAGTCCCCAAATTTCTAGTTTTCTTCATTTGGGCTTTTATCCCTGGAATAGTTTGATTTAGTGGTGGACAGATTGCCAGAATAATGTCCAAGTCAGACTCCCATAGAAGCCAGTAGGCATTGTTTCATTGACTTCAGTGGATCTGGGCACAAATGATATGTAAATATCACCTACTCTAAATAATCTTCAAAGTAATCTTGATCTTCTGGCATGACAGGATGCAGCAGTGACATATTATTTCTCAGTTATTTGTGATTTGTATGGATAGCAGTATTAAGGGAGGTCACCTACGGTATTATACACGTTTTTAAAAAGCGGGAAAAGGAATTGGCAGGCAAATTGACCAAACAAGCCATGTTTTATTGAAGGTGGTATATCAGTGTTTCAAGTATCTGGTGACTATAACTTTTCTGATAAAACACGAAACACCACACAAATTTATTTCTCAGTGAGAAGAAACTTATAAATACAGGATATGAGATGAAGCTTCACAGGCATGATTGCAGTATTGTGAAGCTGTTTTTAGTAAACCTGAATCATCATTCTATCTTCTGAGCAATAATGTTAGAGTGTATAAACTATACTGTGCCAAAATTGAAAATAGGCTGGTGTGGGAAGCATTGGAGCTTAGGTTAATTACCTGAGAGGACTCCTACTGTCCCTTTATTTCCCTTTATTTCCCATTCTCCATCACAATCCAGGATTGTCAAGGTGAATGCAAACCTGATCAATTCATGTCACTGAAGCATGATGACTGCAAGGCTTCTGCCTTAAGTAGCAAAACCCGGGCGAACGGAAGAGAAACATGTATGTGCTATGAAATCTCCATTTTGCCTGCCTGAGGTAATGACAAGACTTCTTTTTGCCCTATGGCTTGCTGTTCTAATTTGCTTCCAGCTTTACTCACATCTGTTCAAAGGGAGGGAAGAATAGGCTCAATACTACTGTTTTGATCATAGTGAAGTACTGATTTAGTAGCAGACTGCTCTCAGCTTTCATGTCCCTTCTGCAGGTAATAGTGGCTAGTCAAGGTCTCGAACAGTGGAAAATCAAGTCTGCTCTCTTTGATGAGACAGGATTTGCCTTCATGTGGAAAAAATTTATTCCCACCAGCCTATTAGCAATTCACATGAATTATTTTCACACTCCAACATCCTTGCTTAAATCTTACTTATTCTTTGCATTGTAATTGACAGACAGAATATACATGAATCTAAAAACAGGAAAAAAAATATGTTAGAGGGAAATTGTATTAAAGTAGTACAGATTTTACTCAAAGTTTGATTTCATTGTAGGACTTCTTTGGTTCACCAAAAAGTGCTATGGCGGCTGGAATAATTTAGATATATTTGAGACATACTGTTTAATAATCAGAAAAGGTTTCTGAATGTTCACATGAGAACGGCAATCTGTTTCTGCTTTTGGATATAGTACATATGAAAACCTTTTCTTCATTTTGCCATTTAATCCAAGATTGATCCTCAAGAAAATGTCAGTAATTGATCTTGTAACTTTAGGATCAATAAAATAAGTTTTAAAGCACAGCATATCCTATAAGAAAAGCCTAATGCTCTTCATTTCATATTCTTTCTTATCTTAGGCTGATGTCTATTAGTACAACTGAAACTAGTATTTAATTACCATTTTCATTACAAAAACTTGGTTTTCAGAGACTTACAACTGGTGCAAGTGGAACCATGATATAAAATTCCAGGTTTTACTGTGGAATCTGTTTCTGTAAGTCCAGTATTTCTCAGTTACAAGATGTTCTAATATTTTAGATAAATTCTGCTGGTAAAAATCTGTTCAATTTGTATGAAGGCACTCCATACATGTGCTAGAGTTACCTCTCCTTAATACAGGCGCATATTTCCAATTAAAATGCTTAAGGGTAAGATTCAAATTTGTCATCGTCACTGTCCCGTTTTTAAATTACTTAATTATCTCGCAGTAGTTAATGACATGGGACTAGGGTTCAGTGTACATTCCAGAATCAGCAACAGCTCATCTAATAACAGTTTAGTAGATAAGAGTTGGACTTCAGGAAATCCACAGGCTAATGGAGAGCTGGGGGAAAAGCTTCAATTACCTGTTGCAACAATTCAGTGTTTCCTGCCCCAAAGGAGGCAAACAAAATAATTAGAAGAAATCTGAGATTTTAGGTTGATTGCATTGTGTTCTCCTTCTTACAATTCCAGTTCTGAAATTCTTTCCTGGCATAGCTTTTGAAGAGTGAAAACCTCAAATTTGTTTTCTAATAGTATGGTTCAAGTAGCTGCCTCGCTTTCTGTTGGCCAGGTGTGCTGTGTACTTTATAGCTGATGTTCAGGCACCATGGTGCAATTCAGTTGAAGTTTATGGCTATGTCTCCCTGATGTCAGCCTAGATAGTCTGTAATTGAAGATCAAGTCATCTAAGAAGCCATAATACTCTCTTAGGTGTATTTCCATTGCAGAAGAAAGTCCTGCTGTCCTCTTTCATTCCTTTTTCAGACTCAAACTCCTTAAACTTCAATGAATTTACCTTGAGGCAGGAGTGGAGATGACATTACAGTTTGCCACTACTTTGGTTGTGGAATTTTAAGTATCTGGAAGACCTCCTTAAGCTATGTGGAAGGAAACACTTCTAGTGAAAAACACATACTGACTCATCACCAGAACACAGAAAAGTCAAGTGTAGATGTATTCCCATAGCAATACAACATAGCATAAGTTCACAGGGTTTCACTTAGGGATTACTTCTGGCATGGGCCTGTCTGATGGGGAAGTTCATTTCATGGTCCTTGCAAATGAATCATTTGTTTCACTTCAGCAGGTAGGATTTAAACACCTACTAAATACCTCAAGCATCCTTACCAGTTTGTCTCCTCTGTGGCCATTGTTAGCAGAGGATAAAGTGAAGTGTGGGAGGAGAGAAAGCTTGTCATGATCCTCTTAATGGGTTCAGAGGACTAAACGTTCCAAAGCATTCATTGGTTTTGTATTAATATTTGAGAATGGAAGAATACCTATAATATCTAAAAGGATTATTTTCCAGGATTTGTTTTTTTGGAAACCTAATACTTAGGTTTAGAGAAGGTTCTTTCAGAATTTGCTTTTTCTCCCAGGTTCTACATTTTAAATGAAAGCTCATCTCATAAAAATACTTAGTGAAATCTCCAGGCATTTAAATTATTAAATTTAGGGAGACTAAGTAGATCTGTCCTACAAATTACTGACTGCCACCAATTCCTGTAGAGGTCATATAAGGAATTTGACACATGGTGCGGATGAGGCCTTATTTGCCAACGTTCAAATTCTGGCATTTCCTCACAAATTAAAGAGGCAACAACATGAAGTTGTGCTACAAAAAAAAGAAAGTTCCAGACAATCAGATAGTTATGGATTTTGTATGAGGTATGTACTGTCTCAAGGTCTATGCAGCTGCCATCCATTCATTATTAAAATGAATGCCCATACAAGGGATTGTCAGTGGTAGATCTGAGTATGATCTTGCTACGTCTAGGTCCAATGGCTCCTAGAAACATGGAAAAGTCCTACCAAAAGAAGCTCATACTTTCACTGGAAAGAGCTACCGAGAAATTTCTATTTCCTTGCATTTTGGTATATTTACCATTTCCTGAATGACACAGAAGCTACTGGTGTATGCAGATTGTCTAAATTAGACTCCTAGGAAAATAGGAAAAGGAAATGTAAGTGTTGAAAACTACTTAATCTGTCGAAAACCTTGTGATGTGTAATCCAAAATTATGTTAATTCCAGTAGTATATCCTCCTGACCTGGGCACTCAAAATTACTAGAATTGAAAAAAATTACTACCACCAACATAAGGCTGGAAGACTGAAAAAAAATCGTATTCTGCTTTCTGATTCATCTTTTACTCTAAGTCGAAAAGAAAGAAATTCTGATACAGCTCTTTGTGAAACTGTTGCTAAGAAATATGGTTTGTTATCCTGAATGGAACATAAGGGTGCTTCTCTCAACAAACTGGGAGATAATAGCTGCACAGAAATGCATTTGGCTAGCACAGAGACTTCCTTATCAGTAATGTCTTTGGAGAGTTACCAGAAATATATTGAAAGGCACCACCATCATCCAGGTTTACCTGGACCATTTTTTACTGCACTGAGCTTCATGTTCCCCTACGCAATGGAGCTTGTCTTGCCAGTGGGAACAAGCATCTGTCTCCTGCTTTGCAGTAATCCAGGAGCTGGATGTGTGCAGGGAGGTCCTGGGAGTCAGCGTGCTGTGGCGCCGTTCTGCGCGCCTGTCGAGAGCGGGGAAGGTGGGATGTGCCCAGCCCAGGTGAAACCCTGTCCTGTGTTACAGCAATGAGGAAAGCAGATTGCTGTCACAATGCCGAGTTCCAGACTTGTGCAGAGGTCCTGGGGTGCAGCAGGAGCTTGGCTGCCTTTGGGGAGCTGCTTCTGGGTCGTTTCTGCTAAAGCAAATTGTTCAAGTCAAGTGGAATGGGAAGAGCAATGTGTCTTTATTGCTACCCCCTCCCACCCCCTCCAACAAAAAAAAAGTTCGGAAGTGTTCAGTTCTGTCTTGGATTCAGTATTTATCCTCTGCTCCCTCTCGCAACATCTCCAAAGGTGCAGCTCAGGAATGCCAAGTGCACACTGTCTGTTACCTCTTTGCTTAGGGGGAGAGCCTGCTAATGGTGTGCTGAATTACTCAATCAGCTGGTGGGGCAATAAATAGAAATGAGCAACAAACAATATTTGACACATTACAAGAGCCATGAGCTACTCTGGGCTGTCCTTCACTGAAGGGCTGTGGCAATTCTTATCTGCTTAAGGTCTGCAAGATCCAGAGGTCCAAGAATGAGAATCCCTGTTGGAAGTTTTTCTGAATGAATTTATCTCAAAAGTTAAAAAACAACAGTTCCCATGTTTCAGTAAATGCATCTTGGCATCCAAGCATGAAAAAGAAAAAAGCATAAACAGGGCAGAAGCGTTGATTCATTCACGGTTCATTAATTTTTCATTAAGGGCAGCAAAAAGACAAACATTAGTGTTAACATCTCAGATTCAGAGAATTGCTTCATTGTAAGAGGTTTTGAAGCTGACTGATAAGGAAACAGCAAAAAGTACACCAAAAGAAAATTTATATTTCACAATGCTACTGTCAGACCATTCATAATGTTAGCAAAGACTAACAAGACCATGAATTTCAACTTCCCTTATACATGCAACTGGAAATGCTTCACGTCTCCAGATGATACTCAAAAACTTTCATACATGACTAGACTAGACTTGCAGTCCAATACCCTCTGTTCATAGCTACATGTTGGGACTTTTCAGCTGTGTGTGTGGTGTGGGGGGTGTGTGTGTGTGTGTGTGAAATGTGTGTGTGTGAAAAATGTGTGTGTGTGAAAAATGTGTATGCTGGCTGTTGACAGATGGCCATCTTCATCTTTCCTACTGCCACTGCAGAGCCAAGCTCATCCATTCTGTTCGGCACAGCAGCAGAACATCAGAGCACCCCCATTCAGCCACTAAATCTCAACAGAAGTGCAGGCACTGCGGGCATCGTGGAGCCACACCTGGCTCTTCCCCCATTCACACTCCATCGGGGGCCCCCGTGGAACCTGCAGGTCTGTGGACAAAAAGGCACCACCACAGTTTTTCCCAGGAAAAAAAGGCAAGCAAGGTACTGTTCAGATCTTCAGCTTCTCACTTTATACTGCAGGCCACTGAGATCCTCAGCAGCAGAGAGCCTCAGTGCACACAAGGGTGCAGCACCCCAGGTCAGGTGCCAAAAGAAATGCCTTTCTTTCCTGTTCTTTCACAAGAACACACAGAAGAGAGACTCATCTCCCTAATTTATAGAGTGACGTAGTTTGATATGGAGAAGGCCAAGGTGCTGTCCTATGATCCCCAGCCCCTATAGCTTGTCACCTGGTGCACATTGATACATGGGGAAGCAGAGGGAGCAGAATTACAATCACATTTAACCAGTTAAATTAAATACTGATGAACCAGGCAAGGGGCAGATACGGAGTTAAAACACACAGAGACAACCTAATTGTCATCCTGCCCTCTCCTGGGCTCATACTTAGAGAACTTCAATAGGCAGGGATTTTGTGAGGGGAAGTTTTAGTTGCATCAAGTGGAAAGAACACCCCTGTATACAGTGGAAATATCAGGGTATTTCCCCTCAAAATGGTCACCTTGTTACAGCAATATGGAAACCCAAAAGAAATTCCCAGGAAAGATAATGCAAACGGAGACATCCAGCTTAAACCCACGTAAACAGAGTAGAAGCTGATCTCTTAAAATTTCACACCTCTTCTTTCTTTTGGAACAGTCACATCATTTTGTTCTTTGCATTTTCAGCTCCAGCTCTCAGGAAAGATACAAGCTGGTAGGAAGGCAGACACTGATAAAGGCTATACTGGCAAAGTGTCAGGTAAAGGGAAACCATTTTTACATTTCTGCTCTGACAAGAGAGGACAATATATTCTAGACTGAAAGCTTAGATGGCAGAAGCAGCAGTGATTAATTGCTCTAATTAGGGCTCCAAATAGGAAAGAGTGAGTTTCCTGAGCTATTGCGTGCTAAATTTCCTCGCTTCTATGAATAACTGTATTGCTCAGAGGAGATGGGCATCAGAGTGCATCATCAGAACAAACATTTACCCACTTCAACCTAGAAATACCACTTCAACCTCAACACAAATAACTAATGCAAAGAGACAATAAGCCATTTTGGTACCTGGGAGGCAGCATTAACAGTCCAGTTCATCTGCTTCCCTAAAGAGATCATAAATCAGAGAATCACAGAATCATGGAATGGCCTGGGTGGGAAGGGACCTTAAAGACCAACTAGTTCCAACACCCCTGCCATGGACAGGGAGAACTTTCACTAGAGCAGGATGCCCAGGCCTCCATCCAACCTGGCCTTGAACACTTCGAGGGATGGAGCAGCCACAGCTTCTCTGTTTCAGTGCCTCATCACCCTTACAGGAAAAAAAATTTTCCTTATATCTAATCTAAATCTACTGTCTTTCAGTTTGAAGTCATTTCTCCTTGCCCTGTCACTTGGAAATGCTCTTGGAAATATCTCTCCCTGTAGGCTTCCCTAGTTACTGAAAGGCCAAATAAGATCACCCTGAAGCTACCTCTAGGCTGAAAAATCCCATTTCTCTGAGCCTTTCCTCATAGGAGAGATACTTCATTCCTCTGATCATCTTGGTGGCCTCCTCTGGACTTGTTCCAACAGGTCCATCTCTTTTCTCTGCTAGGACCCCAGAGCTGGATGGAAGGTTCTTGTGCTCAAATTTTTGCATGAAAATGGGTGAGCTGCTGATCTACCACACCACCACTTGCTGGTTTCATTGAACTATGAATTTCTGCTGGCCACCAAAGCATTTACAGGAGATTTTTGTGTAACAGGGCTGTTACCTTAATCCTTTTGTTTTCTTCACTGGTGTTTATAATCTTCCACCTCCACCTGCCTTTCAGCCACCAGTGGATAAATGGTCCTGATTCTGACTTCTTTTTTGTGGACAAATGGAAATAAAATCACTACAGTCAATACAATTACACAAAAAACCCCACTTCATATCACCAGAACGAGAAAAGATCACATAAAGTGCTGACTGTCAGCTTTGCAAAATGCATTATGGGACTTCTGAGTACATTTCTTAAAAGAAAAGCTGGAAACTGTTTAGCAAAAAAAATCCACAATGTTATTGTTAGAATATATCCTACACAGCCCAGGAGTCAGCTAACTTTAGTAACACTCTTCTGTCATATGCAGAAAAAAGCTTTTGCTTCAGCTGAGTCCAGCTGCTTCTTATTGACAAGCAGATGTACTGGCACAGAGAGCATCTATTCTGGATTGTGGCCATCTACAAGTAGCTAGAAGCACACAAATAATAACGGTTCATCATTACACTCTGATTTATATGAGGCAGGCACTGACATGCATATGTCCATTATTTTTCTTTCAGTCTTTGTTTGAACTCCTCACTTGCCGGACTAATAAAACACACAGATAAAGACCACCAGGAAAGGAGGAGCTTAGCATAGGTGCATGCCAGCAGCACTTCACATTCAGTAAGTATAGGGTTCATCTCACTGCCTGTGTCTGTCAGAGGAGTTTCTACAGTGCTACATCACTGGAGAGCCTGCCATCAGGGCTGCAGAGGATTGCAGGCTGGTCTGAGAAATGTTCCTACTGGTGAAGCAAAGCAGAGCAGAAATACGCAAAGCAAGCCTCACTGCTGGTTGTACTCCCTCATTTGTATGCTCAACACTCTTCCAGTAATGAATCATCAGCCCAAGTTCTGCTCAGCTCATCATGGCTAGAAATGCTGCAATAGCACCAAACTGGGTGGGGGACACAGATTCATCTCCAAATGACCAAGCAGAGGAGATCATGGATAGCTATGAAGCTGGCAAAATTATGCCTTGCTGATGTTGAAAGTGTCATAATATACAGGTATCCATAGCACAGCTGACTAGAGGAGAGATACACCATGGCAAGGTGTCTGCAGTGCAGTGTGCATCTGTGATGAAACAAATGTTATTCCCCTCTTGTCAGAGTACTCCAGAGTGCAGCAAAATTACACAGCTATGTCCACGTTTCCTTTAGTGAGGAAAACTTTTCATGTCATGACAGGGGAAAGCAATGTATGCCACAGGGAAAGAACACTCCATCCCTTTCCAATCATCCAAATAATCTAGGGAAAAAACACAATGTTTTAAACAAAATGCTTCACACATTCCCAACTAGAAAGGCACATTTTGTTCCAGGAGTCTGCAACACTTACCTTAATATGGTGCCTGGAAATTGCACCCTGGTGAGCAACAGAAGGGAACTACCAATTCCAAGGACACTTGAGACTACCTATGAACTTCTTCCTAGTGATCCCATCTCTGGAAAAAGATGCACCTGTGCCTGCCAAGTACAAAGCTTACATGTGAAGATTACAAAGCAACACAGTAGGTTTTTTTCAAGATTTTATGGTGAGAGAGTGAGGGAGTTTTTTGTTAACAGCTCAGTTTTGGTTACAGAGATGTATGTGTCAGTTTAGCCAAGTGGAACAAAGCAGAGGGCTGGAAGAACTGGAAGTACACACCAGCTCGCAGGTACTGCCTTTAGCCAAAGTTGAACTCATGCAAAATTCTTCCTGTCTTGGTGCCCTTCAGGGAAATAGCAACAGGTGAATAAATCACAAATGCAGAGGAAATTAAAGATGCACTGATGCCATATATAATAAAGGGGAGACATGTCTAAGCACAATTTAAAAACTAAAAATCTAAAATCAATTTTGTAAGGTGACATTTTCACATGGAGCCATTTGTCTCCAGTGTCAGTGGTCTCTCAGTTCCTAGAGGATCTCAGTACCTTCTTGTTTTAGAGGACTACATTATGCCTCTGAAGGCTTTGCCATCAAGGAAATTTGGCATCCTTTATAAAGCTAGTCCTGAGGGAACACAGATAGTATGGTTTCCTGTTTTGCCATGATCTATTTACAGCAGAGCAGTAAGAGGAACAATGGCAGGATCACATATGTCATCTTCAGAAAAAAAGGAAACATTAGATATGGATAAAGGGATTATTTAAATGGAGATAGAAAAGGAGATAGAAAGGAACTTGAAAAGTTGAATTTTTAGGAGAGCACAGGTAACAAAGAGATCACAACAGCTTTATTCCATAAAATACACAGACTGGCCATGCATCTCAGTTAATGACTGGAGAAGTATTTCCTTCCTCATGGATTGACCACGTGGGTCCTTAGATGAAGTCTGCTCCTTTTTCTCTATCTCAGTTTCAGAAATTGCTGCCTTTGCCATTTTTGCTGCCTGGCAGTATTGTGGAAGGAGGTAGCAGCTCTCCATACCATTACAACCAGGACAGATAGTACCCACGGGCCAATAGCCCCGCACAAACACATTAGCCCCAACAATTAAGACACTTCCTTTTCCTGCTATACTGTTGCCAGGGAGCTCCTGAGGCTCCCATGGGATACCATGAGGATACCATGCAAGGGATAATGCTGTCATCTGTCTGAACTGAGCTGCTACCAACAGTTTCTCTTGTGTTCTCTCCTTTTTTTTTTTCCACTAAAACAACACTGAAGCTGCTTTGCATGTCAGCAGCTTAGTCCAAACCTGCTGGGGGAGGCAGGGATGTCTTCAGGGCTGTGACCTAATGATTACGTCAAGCCCAGGTCCTCATTACACAACACAGCAGCATTTCCAGGGTGCATCCACAGCACATCCTTGCCTCTTAGTCGCTCTCCTTGCTTGCCTGAGGTATTTGTTTATGCGCACCTCAAAATACACATAGCAAATTAGATTTTGAGTTGAAGCCAAAGAAATAAATATCTTCTTGTAAACCACTGTGGCCCATGTGCTGCCTGTGAGGATGCAGGCTGGAGAACAGCAGGTCTGAAGCAGAAGAAATGTCAGATTGGCTAGAATTATGAAGTAAAGCCAGAAAGGGAAAAGTGCTCCAAGTACAGCTGTGATATCTCTGCCAGCAAAATTTGAAGAAGATGGTTTCATCTGTTGAGTTTCCAAGTGAGCCAAAATTCTAAAATGCAGCATCACTGGAGTCTTGTTCATGTACCTTTCTTTTTCCTGAAAATCTCATTGTTTTTCTATACCCCAAATATTTCATGTTCAAATCACAGCACAGATCCTATCTGCAGAATCTGCACAACCAGAACAGCAGGTACAGACAATCAGTGCATCAGATCTAGCTGAGACCAGGTACCAACAGTGATTCATCATGTCAGCTTAAGCAATAATAAAAAAGAGTCTGCCCAAGGCTCTCAGTGGCCTAACACATCTCAGGTATAATAAAATCTCAGCAATATTAAAATAATTCTACTAGTAATCTCCAAAACCTCCTCGATAATCATCCATTGTTACTGTGGCCACCTATAGCCCTTTCATGAAGGCAGATAAGCCCATCTCCAGCCTTTCAGTGAGAGGAATATTGCCTATTCTCAGCAGGTACTGCTACTGGCATTCCTAGGGAAAATTAATTTCCTGGCTCCCTTCCAGGAGAAGTGAACCTTGGAGTCCCCAAGATCAGCCAGAGGATAAGTGGGGACCAAAGTGGTGTGACCCTCATTCAATGCATTTTCCTAAATCAGGACAGAGATGCTGAGTGATTGATATTTGAGCATTTGCTTTTCATATGCTTTTCCTTCACCTGGGAAAGGAGTTCCTGTGTTTCTCCTTTCACAGCAACTTGCCCTGCAGAAGAATGACATCAAGTCTCCATCTTGGGACTGCACTGGCACACAGAGCCCAGACCTTGGAGCAGAAGTGGGATACAGCAGAAGGTCATTTGCCTAGCTTCTGTCTATGAAGTGCTGGCCACAACACCACGAAGCTCCCACCGGTGCTCCAAAGATGCAGGCTGGTCTGTGTGGTGCAGAAGGAAAGGAGTACTGGGTCAGAGATCCTAGCTGGTCCTGAGCTGATGGTGTCTCTCAGCCATAAAAAGCGGATGCTACAGTAAGATCACATTGCAGCCAAGCTCAGCAGGGTGTGTGGGGTGATATCCTTCCTCCTCAGGGCCAGCAGGCAGACAGCAGCTCTGAGCTCAACAGGAGACATCTACCTGCTACACTCAGGTCTGCCTCAGTCTCTGGCAGTGCATTCACCCAGAGCAGCAACTGGGATAAATTGCCCAAATTCAGCTCAACAGTTATTCAAGAGCCAAGGGGGATATTGGGAGGAGGTCTTGACTCCCTGAAAGGTAAAGGTGTTCTGCAGGGAGACCTAACAAATTACAGGGCTGGGCAATCACCAACTGTGTGACATTTAACAAGGGAAGGTGCTGATTCTGTGCATGGGACAGGGCTACCATGGATGTATGGACAGATTAGGGAATAAGAGGCTGGAGAGCAGTGTCATGGGAAGGGATCTGGAGGTCCTGGTCGATGGCAAACTGAACATGAGTCAGCAGTGTCCTGGCAGCCAGGACGGCCACCTGTGTCCTGGGGAGCATCAGGCACAGCATCACAGCTGGGCAACGGAGAGGATTGTCCTGCTCTGCTGTAACTCAGCACCAACTCATCCTTCTTCCCTCCAGGCAGCTTCTGGGCAGATCATCTGTTCTCACTATAAGCCATACATATCCACAAATGTAAACTAAGCAAGACACTAAGCAGGATGGGATGGCTTATTTTGCCCCCACAAGGGCCCTGTGATGCTGATAGGGCCCATTCTCACTAGATTCTGCCCCTTTAGGTTGAGGTCACCACATTGACACCACTCTTAACCTGTAGGGGATGAATCAGCTCTGCCTCTCCTAGGGCACCACAGTAAATGGTGCAATAACCCATGCTTCGCAAACCACACAGGCCCAGCAAAGCCTGGCTTTTCACAGGCTGCAAGTTGAACTGCAAAGGATTATCTCCATGGAGAGACATGAAACCCTCATGCTTTGTGGCCCTCTTGTGCCCACCCTTTGGGATAATAACTCAAAAATGCAAAACCAAAAATTAAATTTGATGGCCGTGTTCTGCATAAAAGATAGGATCCTGGCAGTGGTGAATTACCTGCTACATTTCCCCTCCTCTTCTCTTCACAGACCTTTAAAGGACAAAAAAATGATGCAAGTTCATCCATTTTTTCTTCAAACACCACCTTCAGGGCTGTGATGAAAGAAAAAAATTAAAATTAAAAA
>VZTT01016800.1:0-17439 GCA_013400855.1 Buphagus erythrorhynchus | reverse complement strand
ACCTTAAAGATCACCCAATTCTACCCCTCTGTCACAGGCAGGACACCTTCCACTAGTCCAGGTTGCTCCAAGCCAAATCCAACCTGGATTAACCAACAGACCACTGCACATCCTGCACCCACCCCACTGGAGCAGCTTCTGTCCCCTCTAACCTTTCTAGGGACAACATGTCTTGGGATTATTGTGGGGTTTCTTTTTTCATTACTCATTTCACACTGATTAGGCTCCCAGCTCTGCTCAAGATGTTTCTCTCCTCTCTGGCTCTTCCCCTAGACTCTCCCATGGGCAGACTGAGACCAAATGGTTATTTCTGCCTTGAATCTGCTCCCTGATCCCATCTGTGAGGTGACTCCCCAAGTGGCTGCACTTCAAAGCTGAGGTGACAGCAAAGGGACAGAAACAAGCCTTCACAGGCAGCAGGATGCTCAGGGCAGGCAGCTGCTGGAAGCAGCCTGTCATCTTTGCTCCTTCACTAAATAGCATTAAACCATTTGGAAACTAATGTTCCTCCTTCCTGGGCAGCCCTTCTCCTGTGGAGTACCACATTCCAGCCTGAGGAAAAACATCATCTGACAGATGTGAGATGCTCCACAAAAGCTGAGTGAGATATGAGGTTCCTGCACTACCTGGGAGGTGTAAAGTCTGAACAGGAAACTGAAAATAGTAAATCATCCAGGAGGAGAAATAAAAGTAGTGAAAGGGGAGATAATGTCAGTGAGAGGAAAACACAGGTTTAATCTGATGGGAACAGAAGGGCTTTCAGCAGGCTTGTCTGGGGTGTTGCTGATCCCTTCCTCCTGGCAGAACAAGCTCCCAGCCTTCCTAGCGCTGCCACAAAGCATTTTTGGGCAGCAAACCAAGCTGATCAGACACATTCAGTGTCATGAGAATTCCCTCGGGGCTGAACTCACCTTTGGTGCTATTCTGGCTGAGATGAGATCCAGGAGTGAGAAGAACAGCAGAGCAACAAGGAGCTGCAAGGAAAAGAGGCTGCCTGTTAGTTGTGCCTGTAGTGGTGACTTAGAACTTGTCAGGGAACATAAACACTTCACCAGGTACATTCCCAGACTGGACCTGGATGAACCACAGAGAGTTTCACCTGCTGGGACCCCAGTTACCCCCAGCATTCCCATGGTTCCCACTCCCCCTGGCACTTTCCAGGAATTTAGAGGTGAAAGCTGCAGTTGTGCCAAGTGCACTCAGTGACACCAGGCTCTGACTGGCAGCTCCTGGCTCCAGACCAGCACAAACAGTGGAGGAGTCAATCCCACAGGAAGAGGAGCTGCAATAAAACCTCCAGAGTAAACACAAGGCCCAGGTTCCACTTCAGCACTGCCACCTGTGAGCCTCTGGCACAGGGACACTCCCCATGCTGAGCTCTGACCCTGGCTCTTCCCTGGAAAATCAACAGCCAGAACTGCTGGGCAGCAGCCCAGCTTCCTCCTCAGCAGAGCCCTCCAGAGAATTCCCCTTGCACTGAGGTGACAGAGCCATTTCATGGACCAGACTTGAGAAAACCCTCAGGAAATCTGTCTCTGGGAATCCCAGCACAACTTCCCAGAGCCCTTAAAATGCCTGCACTGCTGTCTCACAAACTTCCTGCATCTCCTTAACTTTCCAGCCAAGCTGCCCAAGCGAAAATCCACAAGGACTGCTGTTGGAGGGAGAGGGAATCCTGGCACACCACAGATGGAGCTCTCTGTCTCTGCAGGGCTCTCTCCAGCTTCAGTTTATAAAGCAGCTGTTGAACAGCCCTCCCAGACTTCACAGGAGCCAGAGTCTGAGTAAAAGTTTAAGCTTGAAAAAACTTTGCCTTCAGGATAAGGACTTAGCAACTGGCAATTTACAGCCACCTTTTATCAACTATCCACCAGCAAGATTTCCCAACAGGGATTACCAGGGATGCAGCACTATCTCAGGACAACTTCTCTCAGTTAAAGACCTCCTATTTCTGGTTTTCAGGTGTAGGGAAGAGCAGACACATAAAATGCACCCAGCCTTGCCTGCTCTGTGCCAGTCCCAAGCCTCTCCAGTGCCTCTCTCCCTCGTCCTCGTGGTGATTGCTGCAGGATGACACCATGGAGAAATGCAGCTGAGAGCCAGGGGGGGTCAGAGAGAGGGAAAACTGCTCCTGAACAAAGGAACCTGGGAAACAGAACAAACATGTCATGGGTTTGGACATAAAAAAGGGAAAAAAGTACTGCTGTGAATGAGGAGGAAATTGGGACTTGAGCAAAGGTGCAAGTTTGTGACTGGGGCAAGAAAATAAATCATTCTCTCCATTTTGTTTTCCCTGTAGTTGGATGCTACATGGAGAGAGCTGTAAAAAAGCCAAAGGCTAGAAGCAGACAGAAGCATTCTCTAATCTCTTTTATCAGCAGTTGGACAGGCAGTAACTCTGTACTACAGAAGCATGTGATTATCACCTGCCATAACCTGCAAGGAGATTCTTACATAAATTCCCAGCTTCTGGAGAAAAGCTGCAGGGCACTGACAGATAGTGTAAGGAGAGGTAAAGAAGGAAGCAAGCAGCCAGTGAGCAGCTTCAGGAGCCCAGATTCCCCAAATCCAGGGAGCAAAGGGTGTGGCAGCTCCCAGGAATGACTCAACGTTGTGCTAAGGCTTTGCCTAACCAGGATTTTGCCTTCCAGCCTCCTCTGCAGAGATTCCCTTTTCCTTATGGGGAAGCACTCTGACCCACATTACACACAGGGCCAAACTAAATCATTTTATCACGACCCATTTTGAGTTTAAGCCCCACAGAGCACTCTGTCTAGAGCTGTCCTGCAATAGAGCTGTCCTGCAAGCCTCAGCCCATGTGAGCATTCCATCCTCCAGGACAGCAGCTCCCTGCTCCATCCCTCACACACACCTGGTACTTGAGCCATGCCAGCCCCTCAGTCTGTCCAGTTCTTCTGCAAGTGGAGCCACAAAGAGTCTCTTCCACTGAGAGCAAAGTACTGGCTCCAGCCTTGGCCACCAAAGCTGGGGACAAAGGTGGAAACCAGCAGCATTAGTGGTGGGGTGCTCAGTGGCTGGTTGCAGTCAGGTACATACAGGTACTCAGAGAAAAGAGATTTTCCCCTCTCCTTAGTGAAAAAGCCCAAGTTGTACATGCACACATCAGAAATGGGAGAAATTTCACATCCTGGAAATGCAGAGGGTCACTTGTGACCGTGCTCACACCAGGGTACCCTGGGACTGCTCTGGCAGGATCACTGAGAATGAAAGAATTGTTCCACAAAGGTGATGGCCATGCTCAACACATGCACCAAAATATGTTTCCCTGTGTAAAACTGCACACCAGGAGTTACACACAGGAGAGACAATAAAACCTGGGATTTCTGGGCATTTTGGTTGCTTGTGATATAACAACCAGCCCACACAGTGCATCAGAGACCAGGACAAACCTCCCAGCTCCCCACTCTGACACAGCCCCTGTGGCAACACCCCAGGGAGCCCAGAGCTGGGATCAGTGACACCAAGGGCTCAAAAACACCCTGCAAATTTCCAAAAGCTTTAAGAGTTTCTGTTGAATGTTACAACTCAGATAGTGTTCAACACAAGCTCTCTGAGCTGGTGCTGGATTTGTCCCAAAACCAGAGAACCAAAACGAGCTCAGTCACCGCTGCAGAGAGGAGCACCACGGGACACTTGGTTTGACTCGTGGTCAGAGCCTCGTTGACCCCTTCTGCTGCATCCTCACAGTCCAGGCTGGCACTCAGCAGCCCCTGGAAGAGGACAAATGACAGGATGGCTCCACACATCCATCTCTGCTGCTCTAAGTCCCTCGCTGAGCTGAGTAAACTAATCAGAGATAACTGTAGGGGTCAGCACGGCTCAGCAAAAGAAACATCTACCAACAGCTCCTTCCCCCACCAGCTCTGCTGCGTTGTATTAAAATTCACCCCCACCACCACTTCCTCCTGCTGCTCCCCCTCATTTTCCTGGTTACTGCTCTTCTCAGAATCACATCAAGGATTCTCAGAAGGAGGGTACAAAGGGGACACCTCGTGTGGCAGGAGGAAAGCTCTGAGCAGGGCCAGGGAGGCAGAAGGACAAAAGCAGCATTACCCTGAAGAAGTGAGCTGTGATGTCGTAGGAGAGTGCATACCCTCTGGAACAGACGTTCTTCTGCAGGAGGACATGGAGAGGGAAACAAAATCATCATTCCTTCCCTTTGGAATAGGATTTCCTAAGAGCATTTTGGGTGTCTGGCACAACTACAGCACAGAACCACCCTGAGAATGCTGAACATCAGCTCAGATGCAGGAATGTGGTTTTTAGCTAAGGCACTCCCACAGACCTGAGCTGCACAGCCCCTGCACCCACCAGTCCAGGATGGCAGCAGCAGATGGATTAACAGCCTTGGGGTCAACAGAGGTTTCTGGCTGTGCCAAATATGACACACAGAAGGGCCTGGAAAGGCCAGTGAGGATGAATAAATAGAAATCAGCTCTCCTTGGAGCACAAAGCAGTGCCCTGAGGGAGCTGCAAGTCAAATGACCTTCTCCCAGAAAGCTGCAGGGATGTCCCTGGATGTTTCTCAGGAGGATGAGGAGGATCTCACTCCACAGCAAAACAATTCAAAGCCCTGGCATGACAGAGGGATTGGAGAAGGGCTCATGCTCAGCCCCTTCCAGGCCTCCACAGAAATGCTGGAGGTTTGTCTGGAACCCACTTAACCAAACAAAGTAACTCACAAGGATTTACCCTTAATAGTGTCAAATGCCACCACAATTCCAAATGAATGAACACAAAAGTCACAGAATCATGGAATGCTTTGGGATGGAAGGGACCATGGGCAGGAACACCTTCCATAGACCAGGTTGCTCCAACCTGGCCTTGAATAATTCCAGGGTTGAGGCAGCCACAGCTTTTCTGGGTAGTTTGGATACGACCTTCTTCCCTAAATTCAAATTTAAGGTCTTTACCTAGAGCTTTACCAATGAGTAATCACCATTTGGTCCACAACACCTACCAGCTCAGAGTTCACAAAACAAAAGAAGTTGTCACAGTCCAAGACTGTTTTGCTCCCTTTCCAACACGTGGTGATCAGGGTGGATGCAGGGAGCCCGACAAGAATCCTTAGGCAGAGAAGAATGAAAATTGAGATTACTGTCAGGGAGAGAATCAGCCTCCCCATGAAGATGTGTGACATCCAGCCTGGCAGGGGTGACTGGTAGCCCAAGATGGCACATGGAAACACAGCTAATTCCAGTGGGTGCCAGGGAATAAGTAACCCTGGCACAGCTGTCCCCACGGCACGCAGTGTCACTGTCACTTGCTGTGCAGTCAGAGGGGAGGACACTGCACACACCAGCCTGCCCTGAGCAGCAGTGCTGCTGGAGGCATTCCCAGCTGCTCTTACCTTCTGTGCAGCAGCAGCTCCTGCTGCCTCCACAGCTGCTCTCCCAGAGCAGATCCATGCTGGCTGCCTGTCAGTCTTCCCTGGAGGATCTCAAACAGGAAATGTCTCTGGGCAGCTGAGCAGCCAGGAAGCAGCTTTGGCCTGCACCTCAGCTCCAGCACCAGCTCCTGAACAGGGTGATGGGGAAACCAGTGAGGGTCACACACCAGCCTGATCTCAAACCCTCTTTGTTTCTCTGAAGCAACCAGAGATCAACAAGAAAATCATCTCTCAATCCCCACACCTCAGCTCACACGTGAGAGCTGAATGGAGCCTCACCAACAGTGAGGAATGAGGGAATACTTTGGTCAAGTTCAAGGACTAAACATCCACCTCACAGTCTGAAATCACCTGCAGCCTGCAGAGAATCTCGGGGCTGACTGACATCTTTGAGTGGCCACAGCCACCCAGGTCCAGCCTGAAATTAGAGGACACATGAGGTAACTCACCCTGCTAGCCCAGGGGAAAGCACAGTTCAAATACAGTCAGATGCCTCAGATGAACACAGAGCTCAAACATTGTGCCTTAAATGAGCTGTAGCTGAGACAGCAGCTCTCCTCTAACCTCCCTCCTCATTTTCCAGCTCCAGCCACTCCCCCTGGGGCATTGGTGTTTGTCTGGCCACACAAAGCTGAGTACAAAGTCAACTTTAAAAAGCCAGCCAGACTGAGGGCCTCTCTGTGGCTGCAGCCCCAGACCTCTGCCACCTAAAGCAAGATGCTTATGCACAGACTGGTGAGTCACACAGGGCCACCTCCCAGCTCCCCCTTCCAGCCAGACCAGAAGGGAATGGCTTCCCCAGCCCCACAGAAGGGACAAGCTCCCAGTGCACAGCCTCAGGGCCCGCAGAAAGGGAAGTCATGCGCCNGTGCTCACATAAAAGCACCATGTAAGTACAGACATGAGGAGTCCTCCAGCAGACCCCACCCAGCTCTGGATTCCAGAAACAGGGAGGGCTTGTGACAAGTGTTTTGGAAGGGCTGCACATGCAGGGTGAGCCTCACACAACCATGGGATGGTTTGGGTTGGAAATCACCTTAAAGCCCATCCAGTCCCACCCACTGCTATGAGCAGGGACACCTTCCACCAGACCAGGCTGCTCCAAGCTCTGTCCAACCTGGCCTTCCTCAAGTACAACCACACACACTCCTCATTTCAGCAGTNAGTGCTCACATAAAAGCACCATGTAAGTACAGACATGAGGAGTCCTCCAGCAGACCCCACCCAGCTCTGGATTCCAGAAACAGGGAGGGCTTGTGACAAGTGTTTTGGAAGGGCTGCACATGCAGGGTGAGCCTCACACAACCATGGGATGGTTTGGGTTGGAAATCACCTTAAAGCCCATCCAGTCCCACCCACTGCTATGAGCAGGGACACCTTCCACCAGACCAGGCTGCTCCAAGCTCTGTCCAACCTGGCCTTCCTCAAGTAAAACCACACACACTCCTCATTTCAGCAGTGCTTGAACTCAGGACAAACCACAGCAGGCAACAGGCATTTGTATCCTGCAGTAACTGTTTATTTACTTCCTGATCTTCAGTGCTTTTCCCTAATTTTAATGGGAGACTCTTGGACTACTCCCTTTCCAGCAGAACCCCTTGGCCCTTACCTCTCTGAAGCAGAGAGAATGTCCTTTTCAGGGCACACTTCCAGCTCCATCAGCAGCCACTCTCTGAAAGACAGCTGGGAAAAGCCAGGATTTAGGAGCAGGGAAGAACAGCAAGGGAAATAACTTGTTCAGAACAGCCACCTGCTGCCCAGCATAAAACCCACTTCCACTTCATCTCCAGACACAATCCCATGTGGATTAAGAGACATGAAACAAGAGACATCAACCCAAGGAAGTTCCTGTGCTGTTTCTCTTCTAAAAAAATTCAAGCTAAAACCCCACTGGCTTTCAAAAATTCATGGAAATCCCATAAAGCCTGTCTCACACACACCCACCCCTTTGACATTTCCAAATACACTCATCACCTCCAAGCACAGAGTCCAGGATGAACGTGTGTTATTAGAAATAAGGGTAAAATGAGCCAAGCACCTCAGTCAGACAGGCTGTGTGAGCATCAAAGAGAGGTTATAACACAGGAGTGTTCCAGCCCTGGACACTGAGCCAGCCAAGCACAAGGAGTCATTCTAGGAACACCACAAACTCCTCTGCACAAAGACAAACTGGTTTTAAAGGAAGTAGGTTAAAAAAAGAGAGTCTGTCAAATCAGAGACTTTGCAAGGGTGGTACAAAGGGAATAGCTGAGATGGTTTGAGCGAGGCTGAGCCAGGCAAGTGCACAGGTGGCTCAGGGGAACATTGGCATTTACACAGAGCACCAGAAAAGCAAGGATTTCCAGTTATTTGCCTCTCCATCACTTCACAGAGAGCACAGCAGCGAGCCAGGGTGCTGGGCAGGCCTTTGCTCTGCAGTTCCTGAGCTTCTATAGCTTGCCAAGCTTCCCACTTTTCCAAGAAGTAGGACACAGAAGTTTTACCTCTGGTTTTCTACCTTATCATCCCCATCAGATAACACCAGCACCCATCCCAGCCCACATGACTCAGCTGTCAGACAACTTTTCAGGTATTTAGTTCTTACTTTCAGGCATTTAAGTTCTTACATGAAGCTTTTGATCACCAGTAAGGAAATTGCAAAGGGCAGATCTAAAAAAAGTGAGAATTAGAGGGTGAATTTGGGTGATGGAAAAAGATTTATACCTGGAATGCCTTTTCCTTCAAGAGCTCTTGGAAGCCTGCTTGCTTCCATAAGCACAGGCTGGCTCTCCTGTAGTTCACAGAGGGGCAGGACAGGGAGCTCCAGCTCAGGGCAGTTTTGGCCTCCTCACTCAGGACTCCCCGAGCCTCCAAGCTCAGCCGTGGCACGAGGTACTGCAGCTGCAATAAAACACCACATCCTGCAGGTGGCTGTCACAGAACCAGAACCCAGAGCCACCTCTGCTCCTGTGCAACTGCCCAGCAAGCAGAGGCACCAGGAGCTAAGGGGGGAGGGCACAGAGATGTGTTTCTACACTGATTTCTTGGTGTTAAAGTGGTATCTGCACTGGGACCTGCAGCAGGGAATTGGGCTGAGACTGAACTTTCTCATAAGTTAGAGCAAGACTTTTTACCTTTTTAATCAGGCCAGGAGGAATCAAGGCACAAAAATCCTCATGAGAACAGGATGAAAACTTGCACATCAGATAAGCTGCTGCTGCAGTACAAAACCTGAGAGAAGGAAAGAACTCCATTGTCTGGTTGGTTCAACCACCTCCACAAACTCCGGAAATCCTCCATGGGAGCCTTCCCAGCATCCCAAAAACCTGGGGGAGAAGGGAGGGGGTGGGTGCCCCATCTCACCTCAAGCAGAAGGCAAATGACTCTTCTGTCCTGCACACGACCAAGGAGCTCCAGTACTCTGAAACAGAAAGGGCCTTTCCAGGAACAGCCTGAGAAACCCCAAAATTGGCTTCCACTCCAGGAATTAAATCTCTGCATTCATTTAAGTGGATCACAAAAGCTGCCAGTCCTAAAACATGAGCAGCACTGAGCGAAGGACCCTGGAAGATAAAATAAGTAAAGAGCAGGAAAGACTTTTTTGGTAATTTTGAAACATTTCATTTGTAATAGTCTTACATATTGTCTCATTGTAACATTTAATATTTCATTCTTGATACTGTAATACTTCACTCGTATTATTGTAACATTTTGTACCAAATCACCTTTCTGAGGGAAAATACTCCGATACAGTGAAGGAGCAGAGCACTGTTTGTGCCCACCAGTAGTGCAGCAAAAATTGAGCAGATGAGAGAAAACCCACAGCAGAACTGGAGGTTTCTGTAATACAGCAGCTTGAAATAATTCACTGTAAATTCAGATTTTGGGTTTCTCAAGGCTTCTTAGCTTCCCTGACAGCTAATTTAGTCAACCAGCCTCTTATTTTCATCCTTGCAACATCACAGGGTAGAGGAAATAAACCAAGCAATTCTTTAATACCAAAACCATGCACTGCTGCAGCCCAGACAGGAGCATCTTAATGTTATTTTTAAATTTTTACAACTGAATTATGCCACGTGGAAGCTTAGGAATGAAGCATTCTACCATTTCTCTTTTGTCTCTTTCCTAAACTTGCCTATTTTAGCTTCTGTTAAAATGTCTCAGAATGCATTAACCTTCCATAAGTAGCATTTCTGTAGGGAAAAATTCTCCTCACATTACTGAGGGCAGCTTCATCCTCTTTGACCAAAGCAGGGTATTTTTTTGGAAGCCTGGAGGGCAGGGAAGTCCTGCACAGTGCAGCCCAGACAGGTTCATGCCCCCCAGCTCAGGAAATGGATGAGGATGGCCTTTAGCACCACAGGATTCCTGGCTGGAAAACTGACCTGATGATAAATAAGCTGGCAGAGCCTGCCCAGGAGTGCAGGCAGGAGATTCCTGTGTCCACACATCATCTTCACCACCAAGGAGAGGCACGGGCCCTGCCTGCACGAGGTGAAACCACAGGCTCATTACATTTATCCCCAACAGAGGAATGTGTAATTAAAAATGCTTAAACACCCTGGAGCTGCTCCATGCTTGTCTGTAAACACAGCACAATTATCATTCCATTCACAGGCTCAGTGCAAGGGGCACTTTTGGGGTACCTGAGCAGGGGTACCTACAGACACAGATGGCATCTCAAATACTTGCTGTCATCTCAGAAGGCCAAAGTGACCTCTGAGTGACAATAAGGACGGGAGGAGCTGCCTGAGGCACAGGGTAATCAGAGGCAGAGCAATAAATGGGATCAAAACACAAAGCAAGGAGGAGTTGCTATGACAAGGCCCTGCTGTAAAGCAGGGGCAGGGAGGGATTTTCCCACTCAGATAACAGAAAAAACCATTCTCAGAAGGGATCAGGTGGGAGTTGTGTTTAGACACCATTTCCTGGGACTCTTGTTTGCCACTGACTTTTCAGTGAGGTTTTTAACAGTGATTCATCTGCTCCAGGGCAGAGCAGTGCAAGAGAGGGAAGGATGCCCTGGCTGCCAAGCACCAGGGCAGCTGGGATCCCAGCCAGCTCCTCAGCATGGCCTTGTTGCCCAACAAAGTGATTTTCCACTGACACGTTGCCCATAATGCTTACAGGCTCTGCTACATCAAGGAGAGCTCCCAGGGGCAGGGCAGTGCTGCCTCTGCTCCCCAGCCAGGCCAGAACCGACCCCAGTCCTTGCCAAGGGGAAGGAATTCCAGGACAAAAGGGATTGCCTTCACTGCCATCCCCACTGCTGGGCTGGAACACCCAGGCACTGTTTTTTGGGGGGGGTTTAATCCCTGTCACAGAACAAAGCAGAGCCAGAGGCCACTTTGCTGAAGGGATCTGTAACAACAGAGGAGAAACATGTTTTATTTACTCGTGTAGCTCAGAGTGAATTAATTCTTGGAGTGCAGACACTTCTCCTGCAGCTGCCAGCCTGGCATTGGGAGTATGAACACCCAAACTCCCTCCCTCAGCCCTGCACAAGTGCTGGAATTTTGGTTATCAGCCAGTTTTGGTTCTACTCTTTGACTCCCATCTTACCTGTCAGGAGGGTTAAAAGAGGAAGCAGCTAGTAGGGTTTGGCAGAATGATGTCAGCAGAAGATCAACAACCTGAAATAAAAAGCACCAGGAATAAACCTGGAATAAAACCCGCACTGCTAATTCCTGCTTGTCAGGCTGGATACCTAAACCTAGTTTTCAGCTTTGTAGATATTACATTTCCTGACATGAAAACAAGGAAACAAATTGGTTAATGAGATTCACTACAAGTTGTACAGATCCACTGCCACTAAGGATGGAAAATTAAGTCCAGGAATGACCCCAGCACACAACAAACACCCAGACAAGGCTGTTGAGGAAAGCCTTGCTCATCACAGGACTGCTCTGGTAGAAAGTATCTACAGATTCAGCAGCTTCCAGGTGGTTAAAACACAGGAATAGACAAGGAGAAGTGTATTTCAGGCTCTCAGCAGACAAAGCAGCCTTTCTCACCTTCTGTGCAGATGCATTTTCCCCTGCCCAGCCCCTCCCTGGTGGTACTCACGCTCTGGTGGCAGGGTGCCAGCCTGGGGGCAGGGACAGCCACTTGGATTGGGGAATTCAAAGGAGCAGCTTCATTCTCCTCACTGCTGTCACCCAGGACACCTCGGAGTCTGTCTGAAACCACGGCAGTCTGAGCTGCCACATCTGCAGGGAGGGGACAGGAGGACAGGGGAAGCAGGACAGCAGGCATGAAATATTTACAACCTCCCACAGCAGCAAGAACAAGCAAAATACAAACTTTAATCAGAGTCAAAAGTATGTTAGGAAAAGCTTTAATAAGCAAAAAATGTTGGCTGGGACACAGTGGATCAGCATCAGCAGCATTATTTTTTCCCAGTACTATTTTACCAACACACCTCAGGAACAGTTTTCACACCAGGGAGGAAAATGCTTTCCAAAGGGGGCTGAGCCACCAGGTGAACCTCAGGAGTGGGGCAGCAGACATTGGTGTGATTATCACAAAGATAAGCCCCAAACAAAGCATGGGAATACATCAGACATTAAAATGTACATATTCATAGCTGGAAGGATTATCAGCTCTGAAGGATTACCAGCTCCAGGTACCAGTGGCAGTAACTCCTGCTGGGCCTTTTGGCCAGCACCAGCCACATTTTATTCAGGCAGTTTTTGGGACAGTCAATGAGAAGCAGCTCCCTCATACCTTCCCATTGAGCCTGGTCCACAACCAGAGTCCTGAGCTCAGCTAGTTCAGCCTTCAGCTGCTCCAAAGGCTCTTTGGAATGGCTGGGCTCTGCTCTGGAGTCATCTAGACAAGGAGGAGAGGAAATGCGTTCAGCAATCTCTGCATGCACTTTCTTTAGAAGCAGAATTTACTTTTCCTGAAGCTCTAACAAAACCCCAAACTGTCAGTCTGCCACACAGAGAGCTTTGTTTTTTCACTCAGAATGTGCTATTTAGTTAATAATTTATGGTTTTATGCCTAGTTGCAAAAAAGAATTGAGTTTTTAAAGATGAGAGGCAAAAAAGTTCTGTTTTCAGAGTTTTCTTCCCACTTCCTTTAGCCCTGCCCCTCACAGAAACATTTGCTGTCCTCAAGACTGGAGTCAGGCTCAGAGTGCAGAGACAGACATTACAGCATGGATACATCACCAGCTTCTCCAGATGTCCCATGTTACTCTGGCTTTTTGTTTAAGGGAAGGAATAAAAGGAAATTCCTTTTACCACTAAAAAGAGAAGCCACCAGCGACTGCCACAGACCCAAAACCCCCCAGAGTTCGTTAGACAGGAACAGCTTCTTGTACAGAGTCCAGGAATAAATCACCCAGGAGCAAGAACAGCAAATAACAAAGGTTGAAATTAATACTGGTTGTAAACACGCTGTAAAATGAGGTGTTGGGACCCACTGAGTCACCAGAGTGAGCACTGACAATGGGGTTTGGGGCTGCCCTAAACCCCGGCTGTGTGCCGAGCCCGGGGATGGGGCAGGGAGCAGGGAACAGGATCAGAACGCAAGGGACAGCAGGGGACACGGCTGAGGCTGCTCAGGAGGGTGGCACACGGCCCGGGCAGAGCCACTAGAGGTCAGTGGCAGCGCAGGAGCCCCGCGGAGCTGCCGGGATCCTGCAGCTCCATCCCAGCCCATCCCGCAGGGATCCCATCCTGTGGTTGCCAGGCCAACCCCGCAGCCAGCCCAGCCTGCACATCTGCGGTGCCCGGGCACGGCTCTGCCACGCCTCTCCAGCCACAGCATCTCCAGAAAGCTCCAAGGGCCCCGAGCAGGGCTTGGCTACTAGGCTTGGCTACTTGGCTAGATTTATCTCCATAGCCAGAGCATGGATCTGTAACTTATCCCCACCACGCTCTGGGAACCATCCCTGCTCCCCAGCCTGACCTCTTCATTGTGTGTAAACCATTGGAAGGTGTGTTTGAAACACCCACTTGCCGACAGACAGCAGAGCTCATTAAACACCCTCATTAAATATGCTCATTAAATACCCTCATTAAATATATAACCCTGCCCCAGTAAAGCTGCAGCGATGGGACCCGAAATCACCTCCCACTCCAACACCCATAAACCAGGAGCTGCAATCCCTTTCCCAGCCCCTCCTGCCCCCTCAGATCTCCCTAATCCCCTCTTAGAAGAGGATGCCAGCAGTTCAGCCAGCACAAGTGTCATTGCACAAGGGATCAGCACAGCAGGTTCCCAGCACAGCAGATTCCAGCCCGGGCTGAGCAGCTCAGGCTGCAAACGCTGATTCATGGAAAGGTCTTGGGGGTGGAATTCAGCCAGCTCAGGCTCAGGCATCATCTGCAGCCTCAGCATAGCCCAGGGCTCCCAGGGACTGCAAAAATCCCACCCAAGCAGGGCTGGCAGTAAAAGTCATTGCAGGAGTAAGAATTTAACACCTCAATACAACATAAAGGACATAACACTTATTTATATGGATTAAATACCTATTCAGCCATAAATCTTTGAAAATTTTCAATTCAGGAGGGCAGCAGTGGAAAAATTAACATTTCCTATTGATCTATAAGTAAATGTTGTATTTTTTACCTTGTAACACCTTTTCCTTCATAGCATGACAGGCTTGCAGGTATGTGGAGTACAGGTTTGAAGGTATTTTATCAGCTCTGTGAAAAAGAAGAGATTTATTATCCTGCATAACCACAAACTGCAGCTTTATTAAATAAGCACAAACAACAGCCCTTCCATGAAATGTAATTAGAGGGACTCTGAAGCATAAAGAGCATCTGAAGCATTTTTTAATCATCTGACATGAGGGGCAGAGATTTCTACCCAAGGCTTTCACAGCAAGCATTGCACACGTGTAGCACACACAAACCCAATACTGTATATGTTATTAATTAATGTTTTAATGCCTATTTCATATCTAGTTGATGTCCAAGATCTCAGAAGAGTGTAAGCTGCGAGATGCAGCATTCACAGATGTAAAATGTGAACGTGCTGAGCCCAAGGTGTGACCTCCTCTCTGCAGGGCAGGCACACTGCTAAGAACACATCCCATGGGGCTCCCCAGAACTCAGCTGCTTCTCTAACAATTTTAATTTCACTAAGTGATCCAGCCTTTAATTTTAGAGCCAGACTGGAATGACAAGGCAGGGCTAAGCACCTCATTTGCAGGCAGTGTTGCAAACATTCTTCCTTCATGAGAGGTTACAGAGGAACTACTGGATGTAAACTAAAGCTGTTCCTGCAGTGCAGAAAAGCACTTTTAAACATGCATGCAGAGCAAGCTCGAGTCCTGAGAGGAGCTGTGTCTTCCTGGGGCATCATCCTGGTGCCCCTTGAGCATTAACAGACATTTAAGTCTCATCTTTCACTCCATTCAGCTATATCCTTCAAGATTTGCATAAAAATGTACCTGGCCTGGAGCCAGAGGAACTCCTAAATAATGATTTCACAGTGGCCAGAGGATTAATTACAGACCTGAAGACTACACAGATAAGCTCCTCCATGCACAACCTGCAAGCCACAGACCTGGGCCAACAAGCCCTGCCAAGAGGTTGGTTGTAACCAAGGTGTCAAAGCCTCTGATAATCTGATATCAAATGTCCCAAAAAGAAAGCCCAGCAGCACAGAAAACAACATGGGATGTTGGGATGTCTGAATACCTCTTTAAGGAGTCTATAAAAGCCATGTGTCCATCTGGGGTTTTAGGGAGCTGCAAGAAAGGAAGAGGCAGGTGAGGGGCAAATTATCTGTGTGTACAAACACACAGCTAATGGGAGGGGCAGAGAAAAAAGCCAAACACTGACCACACGGGGCCTGAGCAAAGCTGGAAGGAACCAGGAAGTGTAATACGGTCGTCTGAAAATGCTGAGAAAATAAACAGAGCAAAGTATTAACAATGCTAAAAGTCCAAAGTGCCATCTCCACACCTCAGGAGTTAATTTGGCTCCTGCAAATACAAAATGTTCATGGTAACACGAACAACCACAAACAAACCAGGTTCAGATTAGCCAATGGTTTCTAATTTCTTTCATTTTGCTTTTTATTGTAATAATTTTGGACTTCTTTTCCACAGGGGAATGTGCCTTTTCACTCTCCCCACAAATGTCCTCTATTAAGATGACTCCTCAGGAAGTGGGAGGAACTTCCCCAAACCTCCCTTGCTCATATCCTCAGTTTTTCTTATTTCCTTATTTTGATTCAGACTTGGCTTCTACAATTATTGTTATGGTTGTTATTATTACTATTGCTATTATTATTATTGTTATCATTCTAGCTAAGTCCAGGAGGAGCTGAAAAGCACACAGTACCTGGCTTCTATCACAGAGGTTGGGATCTTCCTTGTGTTTTCAAATATCTGAAGGGCCTTTTCAACATCACGGAGTGCCTGGGCCTGGGGCTGCCTCACACCAGGAACGAGAGAAAGATGTGAGAAATAGAGGGTCATGATAAACTTACCTTCTCTGTTCTGAATTTGCTGTACTGTGATTCTATTTCAGTTGTATGTGTGGAATTGAGACACATCATCTCCACTTCCAGCCTGTGCCTGCAGGCAGAGGCACTGACACCCCGGGTTTCTCTTGTTTGAGTTGTAAGACACCTCAAGCTGCAACAAGTTTCTCAACTGAAAACCAGATCAGACTTGGAAAAATGAAATTAAATCTTTGCTTATGTCTATGAGTTCATCACAGGATTTGGGTTACTTGTATTATATTCAGCTACCCTACCTCCAGTCTGTATTTCATGTAATCATGTGAGGCCTCTTCCTCTGATCAAAATGTAGGAAGGAATAATAAAGCCAAACACTTCCTTATAAATTACTGTTGTTACCCAAAACATATCATGAACCACAGTGTGAAGTTGCAGAGTGTAGATTCCATCCCCAAATCTCCTTTGAATATCCACACTTTGGTCCCACACCACAGAGATGGAGTGCTCCACTGAAAATAATCAAAATGTGACTCCAGTTTTCATGAGAACTGGGGAGATCCTGTATTTATGGCCACTAAAACCCTCTGGCTTGAAGCTGGAGACTTAGCAGCACACTCAGCTTTGGAATGGCAGGGAGGTTGATAACCTCAGAGCTTTTCCAGAGGAAAAGGGACGTGGCTGATGAGAAAACTGGGAGACAGGGCAGCAGTACCTGCACAGCCTCATCGGTGGCAGAGAGGTCTTCATAGAGCCCCATGTCTTCTATGGCCACCTGTGAGAGGTCAAAGGTGCAGGTGGTCACACCCAGCAGGGTTTGACAGATCCACAAAGAATTCTTCTCAAAACAGACAATGTTTCCTGACCTTGAGGTCGGCCAGTCGTGTTTTAGCCAGAGTGATGTACTCCAAGAGCAGGGCTCGGTGTTTGGTGGGCACAAAAGGTGGGTACATGATGTGCACCTGAAATGTGAAAATCACAACAAGATTTGCCATAGTTACAGGAAATCCAGGTAAAATTCTAACTAATTCTAACTAATGTTTACCTCAAATATTCCCCAAAGAAGGCATTATTGCTTGGTTAAGGATCAATCATTTTCATGACAACTGACATAATTTTACCCAACAGCAAACAAACCAAATCAGTGAAGTGCTTAAACTTAATTCCATGAAAGGAATTCTCCCCATCAATAAAATAATCTTTTTTTCTTATTTCAGGAAGAAAAGAGTTTGAATCATGAACCAGAAGGATATAACAACATTTATAATGAGCTGAACCTACTGAAAGGCACAAGGACACTCACTTTGGGGCAGTTCTGGACCTGAAAATCATCTCTGCCAGCACCTTCTCACCTTCAGGTATGGTGCAGCTTCAAAGGGCACCAGCTCTGACAGGAACTCGAAAAGGAAGACCAGAGATTTCTTACTGCTCCCATGCTGGCCACCAGCACTCCCAAAGGAAGCCTGAAACAGGGAAAAATGGCAAATAAGACTTTCAGTGTGGAGAGAATCCTCATCCAAGCAGTGTCATAACTGAGCACATCAATCCCAAGCATCCTATTTCTGTCAGGAGAATCTTTTGGGAGAAAAATCTCCAGAGAAAGTTTATAGAATCATGGAATGGTT
>VZTT01016799.1:0-10075 GCA_013400855.1 Buphagus erythrorhynchus | reverse complement strand
AAAGGAAAGGAAATCTCTTGTACTATGTAAGCTGAAAGAAAATAACCAAAACTGAAGTTATTGTGGTTTAACTGAAGACCTTTCATCTCCAGTATTTCTTCTGATAAAAAAAAAAATTGCAAAAGCATCTCTTTTTACTGAAAACACCAGTTTACAGGAGGTGGCACTGTTTGGCCTACCTCTCCCTGCTTCCAAATCATGGTGTTAAGATGCAGTTATTAAAATTACTAGAGAGATGCCTCTGCCTGAATTAAGGTGCAAATGAGACCATATGCTGAGGTCAATAGTACAGATATGATAAATGTGATGGGGAGAGAGAGAGAGAAATAGGGAAAAGAAAGAGAAGGAATAAGAGTAGAAAGGTATATAGTCGCCACCCATTGGATCTTGTGACAAGACTTCATTGTTGCAATTCCAGTGTCTGTTGGTTGAAGTGGTAGTCATTGTCTTGATCCATCAGGAATGGGGGAAGCCCATAAAGCACCAAAGTTCCATGGGTTATAGATGCTCAGGTTCAGATGGGAAGGCCCAGGTATCTCTCCCTTGGAGGGGAGTTTTATGCTGGATGATGTAATGCTGTAGATCACAGGGCACTTCAGGAGTCTCTGATGGTCCAGGACACCTCTCAAGATGCCACAGTCAGGGCATTTTGGTCAATTATGGCCCAGCAAAAGGGATGAATACGTTCAGGCTATGTGTGAATATACCCATACTTTACTGGAGGGGAGTTTTCACCCCTGAGCCATTACTTAAAGAGAGGGTGTTGGTATTGGCATTGTGAAAAAGCACTATCCCACCTCCTATAATTTGCATCTCATCATCCTCTTCCCTTATGGGTTAAGTGGTCGATTTGAGTCATTAGCTAGTCCAGTCTCTCACACATGGTCAGGTGGCATTATTTTTCTTGAGCTAAGATTGCCATTGTTGTGAACCAAAAAGGTTTTTACATAGAAGTATATGGCTATGTTTGCTTTTGAAAGATTGAATTTATGATTACATTTATTTCCACCTACTGGAATGGACAGAATTTCTCAATCTTATCCTTTAAATGGAAGACAGAAAATAGTCTGCTCATTTATAATCCATGCTTTCAACTAGATGACAGGTGAAATATCATTCAAATATAAATTATCATATTTCAGTTTGAGAATTCAAACTAGAGATCACGAAATTGTGGGCTANGCATTTATTGCCTCTCAGCATGGGAGTTTTGGGGTAGTATCTTAACACTTCCCAGATATCAAATCTTTTTGATGAGCTTTCATAATATTTGCAGGCAAATAGGCACTGACAGTTGACACAGTAAATCCAAGTCTCTCCTGACTGATGGCATTGGGGCCAGAATGCTTTGGAAAATATGAAAATCAGGAAATGATAGGATCTCTTTGGATCTGTTTCGTCTTATGGCAGCCACCATGACAAAGATGCCCACAGAGTGTACTAATATCCAGTAGGGCTTATTTCTTTGGGCACGGGGATTTCTGTGTTGACTGTGAGTTGTGTTTACAAAGCCAGTTCAAGTTAAATGGTGCTGTGCTTTGAACAAGACAAATGAGATCAGGAGTCCTCCAGAGGTACTCACAATGTTGTTAGGCACCACAAGAGCCCTTGGAACAAGGGAGTGTGGCCAAGAGCAGAAAATGTCTATACAGAATTACTCAGGCAAAGGCAGGTTCATGTATTTTTGGGCTGGCTGAATGTTTCTATTTGCTTCAGCTCATCATCTCACTGGTGCCTGAGCTGGCTTTGCTCCCAGGAAAAGTGTCGTGTCAGTGCTGCACCTTACCTCTCAGTGGTTGCAAACCAAGTGCCCTGCATGGAAAAAATGGAGAATTAACTGCATTTAAACAATTCAGATCAAATTACTATGAAGGCATCTGTGAGAGAAATGACATCTTGATGTGTTTCACCTCTGATATCCTTTAACAGTAAGGAGGTTAGAAATCTAAATTCTCTGTTGATACAATTACAAACCCAGACTAAATTCATATTCTGAACTCTGCCAAGCTTTGACACACCTTAAATGCAATACAGACTTTTCTCTGTAACACTCATGTCCTTTTGATTGCTGGAAAAATTAAGTTTCCTTTGCTGATTTTGCTGTCTTGATTGCAAGATGACTTGCTAAATACTTTCTATTTTCTACAGCTTTCTTAGAAGAGAAAGCATATTTATTACTGGCCGAAAACTAAAATAATGCATAAATAGACCTTGAGGGCATTAAAACATTGGTGGATTGAGGACAAGTGGTTTGCACTTTGCCTTCATGAAGATAGGTCAATCTTTCCTTTGTTCCTAGGCCCTTGTTCTTCCTGCTCTTTATAGAGTAGAAGAGTGGAGCATATAATTTTATGATCTCTGTTTCTTTTTAAAAAACACCTTGGTACTTTGGTTAACTTCTTGAAATTGCAATGTCCACATGTCTTGGGCACCTCTTTGATCATAACACCTCTTTCTGTCCTGCTCACAGAGGAAAGTTACTGCTGCTGTAACTATAAATGATGATAAACTAGAAGTGAAAGCTGACTCAGACTCTCAGCACTGTTTTTGCTTTGTGGTGAAGATGTTTCAGGTGACTTTTGTCACAAGGATTTGTCACGGCCATCCACACAGAAAAGTGGTATCCTTGGAAGGCTTTTGCTACATTCATTAAATACATTTTCAGCTGCCTTACCTCTCCTTTCCAACAGAGATGACCTGCATGTATTGTCAGGAAGAAGAAATAGGGGTTGAAGCTACAGAAGTACTCTCTGAGATACAAGGGCATAGTTTAGCTATCCAGAATCCCACTCAGTAATTGCTGGACAAAGTATGAGTCTGGGTATGAGTTTGCTTTATTGAAGCAAAGTGAATGGAACTCTGGGAACTAGTTCTATAATATAGCTCAGATATTGGAAAATAATAGCTCATTCAAACTATTTCAAGCAATCTATGCCTCCTATTTCTGTGATGGCTCCTGGTAAAAACATTTGGTAAGATTACGTTAGTGCACATAGAAATGAGTATGTCGGGGATGTTAAGTCTAAGGGATTATATTTCTTTAGCAGTGAAAGAAGAAAACAAGTTTCTGGTGTTGATGCTGCAACAACACCAAATGCTGTTTTAAGAGCCCTTTCTTCTGTATTTAGATCATTCTTGTTTTCTCCTCTGTGTGCAATTTTCAAATACTATGTGAATGGACACATTTCCTCTTAAATTACTGGCAAAACTCCCCCATACTTCAGTGGAAGGAAGATAAGACACTATTTGTAAGATGGTGACTTCTTCCTATTACAAATATCCCTTGTGATGGTCTGCCAATCATTGCAGCACACATACACTGAGCTTTGGAATAGACAGTGAGCCACCAAAACTTATCAAACCAAGCCAGAAGAACACAAAGAATTTATATAGTAGTTTTCATTATAGTTCTTGAAGTTCTTTGTAAGCATAGGTTAGTTTATTCTGTCTCTTACACAAAATGTGGTCCAAAGTAAATTAACCAAAGCGAGTATTAAGATCATAACAGGAACTAACATGAAGTAGCATTAAGGCTGAGTTCTTAGCTGCCATACTACTGCATGTTTCATGGGGTATGAAGACATTATTCCATGTTATCCATAGCTGGACATTGACTGTGTCTTGCTGCTTTCTCTTCCATTTAAATTCAGTTAGTTGTAGAAGTAAATAGAAGAAAAAGAACCAAATTGTGTCTGTGTTTTTCAGTGAAACTCAATATATTCAGGCCAGTTGCTAAATTTTAGCAATACAAGCAAAGATTTTTAAAGGTAATGAACCAGTTGGAGTTTTGCCTATGTACAGAGAATGAGACAGTCCCAGTTCTGTGAATACTTCCACTAGGCTTGCATTAGCTTTTCAGTAGGAATTAATTTGACAAAATCCTTTTTTTTATAACCAAAGTAATCAGAACAAAAAAGAAGTTCTGCAAGTGCTCCCCTCTGTGCTCATTCACTCAAATAAAAACCCCTGTTGTCATAAAAATACACCAAGGATACAGAAATAGTTTTTAATGAACTAGTTCTTGTGGCAGCATGAAATCTGGGATTAGATATACACTGCTATTAGTCTCATTTGTGTCTATCTAGTCAGTCTTGTGTTACTTTTATCTAATTTTCATAAATGTTTAAGCTGATAATATAAATCATTCCTCTTGTCTCCTGTAGTACTTTGAGAAACTACAAAAAAACCCCAGACTTAACATCCAGCCCTGATTTGCAATCAAGCTCCACCATTTCAAATTGCATCACATGATTCTGCCTAATTGTGATAAAGAGCTCCAGGAATTGGATAATGTTGAGCATTATTGGTCACAGTGATCAGCTGTTGGAAAAGGCTTAAAATAGTTACAAATGTGTTGGTGTGGTTTACTAGGGAAGGCACCAATTTTCTACCATGTGTTTCCAGTATCCTGTGTTATACCTAGTCCTATTTTTGTTTGCATTATATTCACATGAGCAAACCTAGAAGACAGGATGGTGTTTTGAAAACCAAAAGGTGAAAGGAGGCTGTAATAGGGGCAGATAAGTCCCTTGGTTACAGTAATTCTCACCCCAAAACAGTACTGCACACAGCACTGCTAACTGCATGTACGATCTGTATGTATATATATATATATAAAGACCTTTGACTTAGATTTTTTGAGCTATATTTTTTTGTGGGATGGAGTACTATGTCATTTTTAGAATTAGGCAGTGCAAGGAAGGGCTTTACAGAATGAATATTATTCTTCACAAGTAGTGTGCAGACTTAGAGTAATGCTCATGGAAGCCATTGGGCTTCATCCAGATTCAGTTTTGTAAGACTATTTTGTCCTGATTTTGTGAGTATAATTTAATTTCTGGTTGTTGTCTTTTTTTTTCCCAGTCCAAATTAACATGCAGCACTAATGCTACCTGCTTACATTTCAAGCTTTCAGCACTAAGTCCTTAGAATATTTGGTTTTAAAAAATTCAAAACAACATCAATATTTCTTTAATGCTCTTTAAAGAATGAATGTGTTTCCTGACCAGAAACCATTACACCACCTGCTATGTGAAATATTTGTTCTCAAATTTCCCTAGCACTTAGGCTAGTGAGGACCAGGAGTTGTTTTGATGCATTTTTTGCAGGATCCCTGTAGGATCACATTGTGACGTTCATGAGGAAGCATAGTTCAGCTCTCTTTGATTCATGGCAAATGTAGAACAAGCAGCAATACTTTGCATAAAATCTGAAAAATCCCCTAAGAATACAAATCAATATTTTCCCCAGTATTGTCACAGGCTTTCTTACATTCTTAATTTGATCTGAGCAATATAATTTGGAAACATCTTTTCTTGATTGTGGCTTTTCCAAATGTTCCTTAAGTAGAGGTACAGAACATAATTACCACTGCCAGACTGCTGTTCTGTCTTTCACAAAGCTATGCTAGTGATGTTTCCTCATGGATTTTGAATCAGGTTCTTCCTCAGTGAAATACAAGATTATGTTATTCCCTCTGGACTCTTCTTCTCCCTGGCCAACTGCCTGGCAGACTTTCATCTGGAAATTCTTGTCATTGCTTTTCTAAATCCTGCCTCTGACTACAAAGATTTAAGATATTGTCTCATCTGTATGCAGATGTACTTCACTGGTTTTGTTTGGATTTTTTTCTAACTGCTGACTAATTAATTTCCTGTTTAAGACACACCTGATCAGAATGTGCAACTAAAAACCAGAAATCTGAAAAACGTGTTGGCTCCAAACTTCTTGCTTTCCAAGAAAACAGAAGTGATGTATTTTGCAACCATTTCTGTCTTCCATTTCACCTTTGCATCTGATGTTCCAGATGTCACTTTCAAACTTTGCACTTCTTGTAGCCACCAGCCAGCTGTCTTGCCCATTTTACATGGGACTGTGTGATGGGGGGGAGGCAGGGAGTGAGGGAGGGACACTGACTGGTCCTCTGCTTCTTTTATTCTTCTGATTTCTAAAATTCCTGCTCCTGTGGAATTTCTCCAACAGGCCTCCAATACATGGTAATTCACTATGTCATTCCACAGTTACTTTTTATAGAGATTAAGGAATGAAAAAAAGTCATTTTTTAACATCAGTGAGGATAGAATCTGTCACAACACGAGATGTGTCTTATTTTTTATATTTATATAAATTCTAGATTCCCAGCACATATGAAAACAAACTGATCATCTTCTTCTGAAAAGTCGTTCTTGAATTTTTTGTCACCTCCCTTCACATCTAAATTTTTTATTTGCTTTCTAAATTTTGAGGCGAACTTGCTACTAAGGACACAAATTTTCTCTCATGTAGACAGCATTTCTTTTTTAAAAATTTGAATGGTGTAAATACAGTGTATATAGAAGAAATACAGAATTTTCGAAGGCATAGAAATTAAGGAAAGTGAAATAAAGCTGGAAAAGGGAAGTACCAATTTCAGAAATATCAAAGACTCAAATTTGATGAGAGGAGTTACTTTTCCATGAACCCTGTAAAGCTTCTTTTCAGGGCAGAACACTGTGAATTGCATTGTCTCTGTATACCAACAGCTACACAGACCCAGCACTCATCACTTCTTGCAAGTGTTTTCCAGTTTCAACTATGCTTGACAGCTAACATGTCTTCATTAATAATATTGTAAAAGCTTACATTTAAGGAGTCTTTCTAAGTAAGATTACTGTAGAATGTGAGCTGGGCACTGATGAATAATCTGTGAAGGATTTTGTATGTCCCCCAGAGCTCTCATAGGTCTGAGGAGTGTGAGTGCCATGAGGCAGCACAAAGGAAAATCTCTTAGACCCCATTGCTTCTTGCCAGGATGGTTGTAGCTGTTAGTTACCCACCTGAAAGCCAACATATTTTATTGCCATATTAGGAAGGGCAGGACTGGGTGCAAGAAGACATATTAAGAGGTATACAAACTGCATGTGCCTGTGAACTCAACATCATCTGCCCTTAGTTTTCTCATGCTCAACACGTCCAACAGCCATACCATTTCAAAGAACTACATGACTATATCTTGGTACCTAAAAATAAATTTCCTATAGCAGTCGCTGCCTCCATGTGCAGTCTCTTTCCTTTTCCCCTCCCCAAAACAGGGGACTTAGGAAGAGCAAAAAAAAAAAATTTCTTTTTGTTTTCTTCAGGATAGCAGTGACAAAAGCAGGTTTAGGTATTTGGGGTAAATATAAAACTGAAAGTCTTTGTAGAATCTACCTAACCCATCACTTTCAAATGACTGAAGGAAAAAAGTAATTCCTTGATGAAGTCTTCCGTGGTCTGACTAGTCAGGGCTCTTAAGAAAGGGTTCAGGAAATATATATACCAATTTTTCAATCTATATATATCACAAAGATAAAAGTACAGATTAATTCTACTCATTTTGGTAGCTTTGCTTTATTTTTATAGAGTAATCATCACACTTTGATGCTTTAGTCTATGAGAGTGCTGACCAGACCATTTTGCAGTAACTGTCTCTTTTAACATCGGCTTCCTGATTGCTGGTGTGGCATTGCATGCCAAACTGTGCAACACTTTTCCTTGGGTGAGCTACAGAAAAGGACCCTTTGAGATAATTTTTGCAGACAGTCTGTCATTCTGCAGCAAGAGGAGAAATGGTGGGACACGAGGCATGAAAACAGTATGTGTGCTGAAGAAAGCAAACCCATAAGCCTGGAGACGCAGTGGTAAAAGGTGGTGAAAAATCCACTCTAGCCAATGCATGAGAAAGCTTTCATTCCTGCATGAATGAGTTTCCTTATGTGCCCAAGGGATGGAGATGTTTACTGAGCTCCTTTACTGGACTTCGCAACAGTGTTTGTGGCTTTGTAGCCCAGGTCACTGAGCAGATGGAACATGAAACTGATGAGCTGTGGGAAACACAAAGTAGGGATGCATTGAGCATGAGCAAAACCTACGATCAACAGTACTTGGTGACATGCAAGAACAGTAAGACCCAAGCAACAAACAACTGGAACATTGCTGACTTACCTTGCCATGATGACATCACCTTCATCACAAGAGAGTTATGTCTCAGACAGCTCCACCTTATCTAACCCTCCGCATTTGATGGGAAAAGGTAGTGGCTTGTTTATAAATGTTGTACAGTGGGAACATCTTGACTAAAATCCTTTTAACAATTCTTCCTATGTCTCATTCACTCCTTGTGAGGGAGAGTTACCATGACCAATCATTTAAAAAGCTGCTGACCGATGTAAGGAAATCCATGTGGGCACTGGGTTACTCTGTGTTGGTAAAAAATGAGTTGGTGTATAAGGCCAACTCAGCCTCTGTCTCATCCTCATATTTATAGCTTGATTGAAAGGAACAGACAAACAAGGATTTCAGCATGAAATCAGAATTGCCCTACAATAATATTCTTAGTCTTTCTCTGCAAAAGAGAGATTTGATACAGGGTGATAATTGACAAGTTTTGTCAAACACTGGAAGGAATTCTGAAATACTTTAAAAGACTTTATATCGTGGATGTTTTGTGGTTTCATTTGCAAGCATGGGATTTTTTACGTCTATTATTGTTGACACAGCACATCTGAAAATTACATGTGGACTGTGACTGCTTATATGATTCTTTATATGAGTCAAGAAGGTAGAACTTTGTCCTTCTGATGCATTCTAGTCATAGGATTTGCTTCAAAGATACCATGGAGTGAGGAGAGGAAGAGCAGCACACATTTCTGGAAACAGCTTTGAAGTTCTGGTTATATACATTTATCAGGACTTGCATGAACCTCACTTTTCCTTCTGTTCATTAATGCCAGCAACATGAATGTACTGTCAAAAGAAATTACTGGACTTATGTTGCTTGAATTATTGATATCTGCAGCCAGTTCAAATTTTAGTCAAAAAGTTTTGTACTAAAATATTTCCCTAATTGAAATTTAAATGTTTTTTTTTAGAACAGTCCAGTTCTTCTAAAACAAGTTGTTGGGGTGTTTTTCTTTTATTTCCACATACGTACATAATTTCTTTCTTAATTATATAAGTAGTGTAGTATACCCTGATCTTTTTACAAGTATATCATATGAAGGATGAAATATTCATTCTTTTCCCACATTCTATCCCCAGTAACATCATCATCATCGTCGTCATTGTCATCGTCATCGTCATCATTATCATTATCATCATCAATCATCCTCATCATCACTATCATCATCACCTCAATAAAAATGTTCCTTTTAAAATGGTAATGGCTACTTAGTAATATCACACCACTTATTTCTAGCAAATATACTCAGCCATATGGGCTTTTTTGATCAGTCTATACAATACCAAGCCTGCTGGCAAAAAATGGAATCCACTGGTCCCAAAGGGGAAAGTAGATCTTAGTTCAGGAGTTAGACCTTGTTGACAGACCTATAAACTAAATTCGAGATGGGATACGGACATAGCAGGCCTGAGAACACCTGGGCAAACTTGACATCCTCAAGTCCATGAGCCCTGATGGGATGTGTGAGTGCTGAGCCCACAGTGATGAGAGAGCTGGTGTACACCATAACGAGGCTGCTCATGATCACCTTTGAGAGATCATGAAGATCAAGAGAGATGCTGAGGACTGCAAGAAAGGAAATGTAACCCTAGTTTTCAAAATGGGCAAGAAATAGGACCCAGGGAACTATGAGCCAGTCAGCCTCATCTTGATCCTTGGGAAGGGGATGGAGCACCTCATTTTGGAGGCCATCTCTGTCCATATGGTGGACAAGAAGGTGATCAGGAATAGTCAGCATGGGTTCACTAAAGTAATCAGGTGTTTGCCTTCTACAATGAAAGAGCTACCTGGATGGGTGAGGGGACAGCAGTGGGTATTGTCTGCCTTAAGCAAGGCATTGGACACTGTCACAACATCCTCACAGACAAATTCAGGAAGTGTGGACTGGATGAGTGGCCAGTGGAATGGATTGACAACTGGCTGAATGACAGATCCCAGAGTCTCGTAATCAGTGGCACAGGGTCTAGCTGGGGGCCTGTCACTAACAGCAACCCCTAAGGTTCAGTACTAGGCCCAGTATTGCTTAACTTACTTGCTCAGGACACAGAGCTGGGAGCAGGGGCGTATACCCTGGAGTGCTGTGCAACCCTTCAGAAG
>VZTT01016773.1:0-18098 GCA_013400855.1 Buphagus erythrorhynchus | reverse complement strand
CCTTTACATCTCCTTCACTCTTACCTATCCTGATTGAGTTTTTCCTTCCCTGCCCAGTTTTTTCTTCAAAGGGAATCAACGAAAATTTTTACTAGGTTACTAATGGAGTACAGCTTTCCATTAGTAACTCAGAGGGTTGTGGTGTTCTGTATCTTAGAGGTAGGGAGTAGAAAAGATCTTCAACAAATGGTAATATGCAAGTTTACAGTTGGCTTGGCATCAGTAGTTGAAGACTTTGGGATTAAGAAAATTAATGAAATAATCTAGAGAATGATAGTTTTTAAGGAGAACCATGTTCTAAAAGTCAGTGTCATTATCAGAATTACAGTTGTGTGCTACAAATTTTTAGTCAGAAATATTCTTACAATGACTCAAATGTTTAGATTGGCTACAGCCTAAATATTTAAAAGAGGTCATTCCTGAATATTAAAAAGAGCTCCTTTCAGGGCTTTCTCCCAGGCTCCTTGGGCTGTCTCAAGGTGATGACACTTTCTGGCTTTACTTCTCAACTTCCTTTGTGATCTCTCCTTCATCTGTTGCTTTGTTTTTTTAAACTTTTGCCAACAGTTTTGAGCAAGACTAAGTTTGAATGTATTTTCTAGTTCTTGTTGGCTGCAGAATGGGTCAGCTTTCAAAAAACTGAGGCATTTCATCTGCAATTATGGATCCAGTTTGTGTTTTGCTTCTAATGTTCCCCCTCCAAATGTCTGTCCTCAGGGCTCTGTGCTCTGATGAGCTCCTCAGTGTTGGTGTTCAATCTTTATTCCAGCTCCCAAACACTGCCATTTTTCTAAAAACCTGGGCTTTCTCAGTGCATCACATTTCTGTTTTGTTTTTAAAATTTGCCTTTATAAAGCTTTCCAAAAAGAACAGACAGAATATGGAAATATAAAGCATCTGGTTACTGTTGATGTATTCATTTGGCTTTTTTTAGTTTTTGGTTCTGTCTTGCTTTTAGAAGACTTCCACAGTTCTTTGTACACTTAATTTACATGAGAATCTTTGCTGTGGTCACTCACTGACAGGTTGTCCATTTTTGTGAGATTTAGGTGTCCTGACTGTGGAAATAATTATGTGATTTGTCTTTTTTTTTTGTAACAGCCAAAGATAAATCTGAGAAAATATTTGCTCTGGCATTTGTGAAGCTCATGAGATACGATGGGACAACTCTGAGAGATGGAGAGCACGACCTTATCGTTTACAAGGTAGAATTTTGACTTCCCAACAGGGAAGTGCCACTGACTGACTTCTGAGGAGTTCTGTTCCAGAATGGCACTGGAAAATGTGTTTTGAGCTCTTCTGTTAAATCAAGCTAAGCAGCAAGTCCTGAGCAGTTGGTTTATATGGGGGATTGGGTATTAAACCTTTAATATGTTTAATTTCAAAGCTATTTGTTGTTGAGTTTTTTGTGGGTTGGGAAAAGTGAATTCTGTAGCCTTTTAAATAATCCCATTTTGGCTCTACTGTAGACAGATTAGTGCTAAATTAGTGCATTAAAGATGCATTTGATAGCTCCAAACCTAAGAAAATCCAGTATAAAAGTTGAAATTTTCTTACTACTGAGATTTTGACTGGGTATTTTCTCCTGCTGTGTTTCAAACATCCCTGTAGGCAGAAGCCAAGAAGCTGGAGGATGCCTCGACCTATCTCAGCCTGCCATCCACAAAAATCGAGCTGGAGGAGAAGGGACATTCAGCAACAGGCAAGAGCATGCAGAACCTGGGGAGCTGCACCATCAGCAAAGACTCTTTCCAGATTTCCACTCTGGTCTGTTCAACAAAGCTTACCCAGAACGGTGAGTTCCCAGGACTGCTCCTTGCAGCAGGGTTGGGATCTGTGTGCTCACTTTGCTCTTTCCCCATTCCCTGGGACTGCCTGCTGGCTGTTTGCTGGGTTAGGTTGTGTGGGTGAGGGTCTGAACCATCCAGCCTTTGCTCTGTTTGGCTCCAGAGTATTGAAAAGACAGAGGAATCCCAAGTTAAATGGAACCAGGGCTATTGTTTCCCGTATAGTTGAGGCTCTTCCCCTGAAGTGCACTGAAACAGGCTCTGTGGCATTTTACTTTTCCTTGAAAAACAGCACTGAGGAAAGGGAAGAGCTTGCTTTCAAGAGTAGGTAATAGCAGGGCTCTGCTCCCAAACAAGCCGGTTTTTGTTATTCCAAGGTGCAATGTCTATATCTCAGGGCTGAGGACAGCTCTGATGTTTTCTCCTGGTGTGCAGAAGGGATCTTAGGGGAGGATGTGTTGCCTGGAGGTCACTCATATTCTCACACCTTCCCAAGAGTAGCCTTGGCTTTGTTTGTTCCTTTTAAACCTTGCATTCCATGCATTTTTCTTGTCTTTCAGCTGGCTGAGTGCATCCCAAGGCTGTGGAAAGCTGGTGGCAGCCACCAAAGCAAATATTTCACATTTGCAGGCTGTGCCCTCTGTGTCATTTCTGTGCTCGGTTGCCATGGAGCGATGCCTTGTTCTCCTGGCTGCACCAGCAGCGAGTGGGGAGTGTGGGAGGGTCATTCCATAGGGAGTGAGTCATTCCAGGGAGCTGCTGTGACTCAGGATGGTCTGTGGGGGGATCACAATGACACTGCCACATTCACAGTCCCCTCTGTCCAGGGCTGCCCTGCTCTGGTGCCACTCCAGGGCCAGCCAGAGTCACTGCGGCGTTTTCCAGTGGCATCTCCCAGCTCATCCCGGGTGTTTCACATGCAGAGCACATCAGATCCACTGCAGTCTGGCAGCCTTGGAGCCTGGCAGGGTGTTCAGCAAAAAAAACTGGGATGTGGTTGTAGGATTTCCCAGCAAAGATGGAATTGCAGCACATTGGAGCTGGGGCTTGGAGAGCGGGATCCAACAGCTGGAATTAAACTGCTTTTTGTTGGAAAATCTGTGCTGTTTTTCCTTTCAGCCTTCCCCAGTGCTTGTTAGTAGTTAAAAGTATTTCCCAGTGATCAATATATTGATGTGGCTTTCACAGAACTGCTATTAAAATTAAGCCTGAGCATTGTTTGGTGCTTAATTTACATATTGTTTGCTTTGAAGGCCTGATCTTTATTTAATGCTGCTGTTAATTATGTTGTCTGGAAAACTTTTCCTTGGAGTTGCCAAAGTCTTTTCTCTCTCTTCAAAGTACTGTGACATTATTAAGCAAGATCACCATGTCTTGTTGAGCAGAAAAGAAACAAAACAAAAAAATCATCATTAAATTCCTCTCTCAATATCAGTTTCCATCTAAAAATTGGCAGTGCTTTTCAGATGGTGATTTCTGAAGGTGATTTTAAGTTTTGTAAGATGTTTGGTTAATATTCTTCCTTTAACTTTCTTAAAAAACAAGTAAATAAAAATCCATTCTTATCCTCACTTCCAAAAATGTTGAGCCAAAACAGACTTTTCTCCTTTTGGTTACCTATAATAGTTCTTTCTTGACCCTCCATAACTATCTTAGAACTGGCTTTAAGTCTTATTTTTAGTAATTCTGAAAGTATGTGAATAAGTCATCTGGCTTTTTCTGCTGTTTGATGGTGCAGAGACTTTTTTGTGTCTGAGCTCTTTGAACACTCCTTGACTTCAGTTCTGCATGAACTGAGAGTTTTTAATGTTGCTTTTCTATCAGTAATTGATGTCCTTAGCACAGAAAAGTCTTCAAAATAACAACCTTGCCCACTGCTGAGACTTTGAGAGTGATGGTGTGAAGTATCTTAGTTAACACTTGACCAGTTTTTAGTGATTTGAGCAGAATTTATTAAAGCAGGACATTCCCTGGTCTTTCCCTGGATGTTGCAGTTAATTTTGAAGAAGAGTGGCAGTGTAAGACAAAGAGGAGGAGAAAAAACCCTCAGTGCCTGTGGAAGTAAATCCTCCTGGTGCCTCTTCCCAGACTTCCAGGATGTCCTTTTATGATCAGGGTGATGGGGACAGAACTGGAATTGCATTAATGGGAAAATGTTCAGTTAGCAATAGGCAGAGAGCTGGCTGGTACCAATCCCTATGGTTTTGCTGTTGGGAGCATCCAGGGTACACAAGAATTCCTCTGTTTTCTGCCTGAAGGACTCAAATCTCTGGATAATAGTGGCTGTTCCTTCCCTGGAGTCAGGACTTGGAGGAACCAGGGAGACCAGGATTGTGGAGAGCACTTGGGAAGAATTTGACTTAGCACAGTTGATAATTAATAAAACCCCAACACACACATATGACAAATTGCAGTGACATAAAAAATGAAGATGTAAGCACATAATGAAAATAAAAATCATGTAGACTGGAAAATCAAATATTAAAGTCAAGAAGGCAGAGAATTTCAAAGAACAGATGGGAATTTAGTTAGAGGGAAAATACTGTCTAACTGAATTCAGTGGCTGGGCTTGGAGAAAAGTTTGGGTGTTTCTGTAGGGAAGCTTTTGCATAGGTACAGGTTAAGGAAAGCAGATAGGCAGAGACTTGGAGTGTTTCCTTCCACTTGTTAAATATCCTGTAAAAGAAAATCTTCATATGCATTCCATAGAATAATAAACCACATCAGTAAAGCCAAGTTGCTGTTGGGGACTTAGCAGTTTAAACCTTTTGCAGTGGAAATCACAGAATCCCAGACTGGTTTGGGTTGCAAATGACCTTAATGATCATCCAGTGCCACCCCTTGATGTGGCAGGGACACCTTCCACTGTCCCAGGTTGCTCCAAGCCCCATCCAGCCTGGCCTTGGACACTTCCAGAGATCCAGGGGCAGCCACAGCTTCTCTGGGCAACCTCATTCTGTCTTCCTCCTGATGTTTTCTAACCTCAAATTTCACTTGACCTAGGCTGGCTCCAGCATTCCTGTTTCCTGTAGGCTAAAATACTGTTTTCCATCCTTTCACTGCATTATTTTACACACAGCCCTGTGAAAGGAGTGGGATTAACTGCCTGACTGGTGCTTTTCTGGGATTAATTAATGCTTGCATTACCAGGGAGTGCCCATTTTTCTGTACCCTGTAAGTTATTTTCCCCTTTCAGCTGGCCTGCACTGACATTTTGTGCTCACAAATGTATATTCATTTAGCATTTGCTCTGCCATCACGCTGTCAGTCCACGTGGGTTTGTTTTCTTGGGGCAATCCATGATGCTGTTCAGAGCTCGTCTGTGGGCTGGCTTTTGTTCAGATCATTTCTTCTGTCAAGCTGATGCCTTGTTAGAAGTCAGACTGCAGCCAAATTCAGGGGTGGAAAGCTGATATAAATATATCCATGAAACACTTTGGATAGCTCATGGAGGCATCTTTGCTTTGCTTCCAGAAGCAATTTTTTTTGTTAATACTGAGTTTCTAAGAGTTTGGGTTCAGGCTATAGACTTCTTGTAGGATGTATTAAAAGGAATGGAGGACTTGGATTCAAGGTTTTCAAGGCTTTAATGTAGTAAAACTCCCTTGATTTCTCTTCACAAAGGGATGATGAGAAGGCTTGGTTTGTGTGCTGCTCAGAGGGGAATCTTTCCAAGGAGTACTGAGGTCCTTTCCACTAGAAGTAATTTCATTTATTAGGTAGAATGAAAGATGTTTAAGAAAAGCATAGCAGCTGCTTTGAGTCTTTGCAGGTAATTTCCAGAATAAACTCTGCAGATTTATGCCTTGGTAAATGTTGTGTTGGTTGCTTTGGAAGTGTGGATAGCAAAGAGGTGAGGGGGTATTTTTTGGGAGAAAGTTCCTGTTTTGACTTATTTTGGGCAGAATTCACACTGTATGAATTATATGGGGAGATAGATAAGGTGCAGTAGTGGGCCAGGGGCTAAACTCAAGGTAGTGAATCTTTAAATTAGTCATAAAATCATTGTTGAAGACTTTTAAGATCATTGAGTTCAGTTTTTTATTGAAGGCTTCTCCTGAGCAGGAGTTGCTGCCAGTTTTGTTTTGTGCTAAAAACTGGCACTGCATGGGTGAGAATTTCCCCCTGAGGCTGCTTTGGCTGAGGCAGGAGGAGTGTGGGGTTTGGGGTCTGGGGTCAGTGCTGGTTCCAGTGCTGGGGTTGGGATTCACCAGGGATTCCTGCTCTGCAGGAGAGCCCTGCTGAGAGCTCCTCCCCAGGAGTTCTCCTAAAGGAAGCTTTGCAGTGACTAATGCAGAGAGCTGGCCTCCTGTATTCCCTTACTCACCAGGGAATGCTGAAGTGACAGCATCTTCAGGATGCAGGATTTGGGGATGAGACCATTGGCATGATCTGGGCTGTGCCCTCAGGGTCCATCCCTTGAGGGCAGCCAGGCAGGTGGGCACCACGGGGGGATAATTCATCTCCCAGCTTTCCCCCAGTCTCATTTAGTTTGTAACTCTTTGTGCTTCATTGTGCTTTATTTTCTTTTCAGTTTATGCAGTGAGAGCAGAGAAGCTGGAAACATTAATGCTGGGAGAGTCACTGCCCTGTAGTATGATTGTGTTGGTGGCTGACTAATTTCATTTTGGCATCTTTTCCTAAATACACAACTGTTGTGTACAGCAAATTAAAAACTGAGACTTCCTTGGCCTAGATTTTCCTGCTGATATTTCAAAAGCTGACTGCTTTTCTGAAAGCCTTTCAGAGTTCTGTCAGGGTAGAAGGATTGTCTGAGGTTTCTGCAGCGTCAGAGGGTACCAGAAATGTGTTGTTGTCCCAGGAAAAAGACTGAAGTAAGGAAATAAAACTTTGTCCTGCATATGCTGATGGAGAGTGAGGAAAGGGAAATAGCCTGCATGGGATAATTGCTGGTTTTTTTTTATTCCTAGTTGATCTCTTGGGGCTGCTGAAGTGGAGATCCAACACGAGCCTGTTGCACCAGAACTTGAAGCAGCTGATGAAAGTTGATGGTGGTGAAGTGGTCAAGGTAATGAGTTCATGTCTGTAAAAATCCCAGATTTTGAGGAGTCTCTTTTGACTCCACACACTTTCCCCCTCAACCTCACTGCACTCACTGGCACATTAAATTGCAACCAGGAATCTCCAACTTCAGGGTGCTGATGCTCCTCTCCCTCCCTCCAAGAACATTTAAGATGTTTGAGAACTGATAAAACACACATAAAATGCACATTTCTGAAAATTAAGTTGCTTTTTTCCCAGCCCTTGGGTGAATTTTTATGTACAGATACATGAAGAAAAGATGTTTTTCTTTGCAAGATTAGAGCATCTCAGAAGTCTTGCATGGTGATATTAAATATATTTTTAATCTGTATATGTTGAATGCAATCCTAGTGTGTGCTGCTGTTGTTTTCTTTTAAAAAATACTTCTGGAAACATTTAGCTGAGCCAAGTTATTTACATTTGCCAAGGCCACTGAGTGATTGCAGAGAGCTGCATAAAGACAGATTTAGCTGTGCAAAAGAGGAGGCTGGGACTTCATTGAAGGTATTGTAATAAATCAAATCTGAAAGAGTGTCAAAAGATGTACTTGGGGACAGGTGACCCTGGAGAGCTGTTTCCTTACCTCAGGGGATTTTTGGTTGGTTCATAGAAGCATAATGAAGCCTCAGCTTGAAGTCACTTAAAGCACCTGGGAATGCTGATATTGTCATCCTTGGAGAGTGGGGTCTCACAGATTTGTGTTTTGGGAAGGTTCTGCTTGCTGTGGTTTTGTCCTGGGTCATTTGAGAGCAGAATCTTGCCAGTGGTGCTGGCTCCTGTCAAGCATTGCCATGGCTCTGTCACTTGGAATTCTCCCTCCTCTCCGAATGTGACATCCCACAGTGTGTGACACATTGCTGCTGGGTGGGGATCAGGGATTTCCACAACTGGGCTTTGAGTAAAAGCAGTTTGGAGGGAGTTCTCCAGCTGGCACAGGCTCAGGACTCAGTGGGACTCCCTTCTCCCTGCTCACTGAGCACAACTGGAATCATGCAAAGGACAGAGTGTTTAATATTGCTTCCACCACCATTTTTATCCTTTTTTTGGAGGGCCAGTGTTTACATTGTTCATCTGTTGCAGCAGTTTTCCATCTTTGTGGAGCCTGCTCTGCTGCAGGATCTGGTTTGTAACTGTTCCTTTCTGTTCTTCCAGCTTTCTTTGCCCTTCATGTTTTTAACTACAATACCCAGTGCACTCTGGATATCTTTAAAAAAAAGTATTGATGTGATAGAACACATTCATATTTTTTGTTAAGCCATTGCCTGTTTTTAAAACTCCCAGTAAAAAATCTGGGCCTACTGGTATTCATTTATTTGAGTGGAGATGAGCTCAGATACCCATTCTATGCCTGTTCCCAGAGTGTGTGGAAGCTGTAAATGTTATCTCCCTTCCCCAGAGGCTCTGGCTCCATTTGTGCAGATTCTGTGGAGTATGAGAATGTAAACTAATAGTGTAGGAATTATTCATGCTACCTGAGAAATGTCCTGCCCCTTCACACAGCAGCAGCATCTCTGCTGTGCTCTTCCTGCTGCTACACCAAGTCCTGGGGAACAGATTTAAAACTTGAACTCTGCTAATGAAAGTCAGGCTGAGGTGCCTGAATGTGAAATCAAGGCTTGATCAGCCCCCCCAGCCATCCTTTGGCTTCCAGAGGACTCAGTGTGTGGGACTCAAGAGTGCAGCTTCTCTTCAGACCAAGAGAGAAACTTCTCCTGTCAAGGCTCAAAACTGTGCTTTGCACTTCCCTCCCTGCCAGCTGGCAGCAGGCACAGAATCATTCAGAATTACAGAACCATTTAGGTTGGAAAAGACTTCTGAGATCAGAGTTCAACCTTTAGAACATTGAGTCCAGCCTTTAATGTGCTTTATTTGCACATCTTCTTTAATGGGATGAGTAAGGCTGTGAGAAGGTGATGTTTTTCTTTTGCCCTCATAGTGAAATTATGAGCTGGCTCTTCCCAGGACTGGACTAAGATCAGCTGCAAGAATTTTGGCTTTTCTGTTTTTTCATCCTCAGCAGCACAAACTGTGACTGTGTTCACTTGGTTGAAGGAGTTTGACATTCAGCTGTGCATGGGGGTTAATTCCTGACATTTGACTGTAGATTTAGGAGATCAGCTGAATCAGGCTGATCCAGGACACTCATTGCACAGCTAAACATTTTTAGAGGAGGAAGGTTGGAGTCAGGCTGGTTTTCCATCCCTCTCACAGGATGTGGAATGCCTCTTGTAGCTAGAATCTCAGGATCAATTCTCTTCTGCTTGTTGAGATGTTCTTCCCCAATTACACCCTGTCTCATCTGCAAGGCAAAATCTTTTTTTTTTCCTTTTTATTTTTTTTTTTTTCATTTTACTTCCCTGGGAGGTTGGGCAGGCCCTGGCACAGGGTGCCCAGATTTTGGAAGTTGTCCCTGCCACGGCAGGGGTGGCACTGGGTGGGATTTAAGATCCCTTCCCACCCAAACCATTGTGGGATGAGCTGAGACAGATGTGCTGGAACCATCCACGTTTAACCCCTTCTTTCTCAACCCAAACTGAGCTGTGCTCCAGCCTGGCTGTGCCCTGGAGGAAAGAGCTGAATCCCATTCTGTGGGGGGTGTATGCTGGGCTTTGCACCACTCATTAGTGGTTATTATACACTTATTATATGGTTTGTCATCAGGCTCATCTGTTTTTCCTCAGAGCCAGGATTATTAGAAAGGTGATTGAGACGATTCTTGTGTTTGGGCTTGGATGTTTATTATATCTTATCAAAAATTACAGAAAGTACAACAGCACCTCTAGCTCCTTGCTAGAAGTGGGAAAAATGGCTACAGCTGAGCCTGCTTCAAGGCCTTTTAAAGTTAAACAAACCAATAGAAGTTTAACACCTACATAATTTATCCTTTTGACCCAGTAATAGATTCCCACGACTCTTAGAGTGGCATTAGGCTGACCAACCAAAGACAACTACCGGAGTTCTGTGAAGAAGAAGGAAGAAGAAGAAAGAAAAAGACACCACCCAAAATTCTCCATCTTTTCCCATGTTCACCACTACACTATAAAACCCTCAAATTTAAAACCCATCACCCAGTGAAAATACACACATCTAACCCACTACATATTTGTGATTTCTAACTCATTATTTATATTTACAAGCCTTCTCCAAGGTTTCAGGTCCAGAGCAGTGTTTTCCAGGGGGTCTGTGCCTGGAAGCACAGAAAGCTCAAAAACTCCAGATTCCTGAGATCCAGCACCATTCTAGCAAACCTGATGAGTATCTGTGGCAGTGCATGGATTCCTGGCTGGCTCTGGGAAGAACTCCTGGAATTAGGAAGCTTTTGTCCCTGTGCTTGACTGGAACCCCCTGGCAGTAATTTGCTTTTCCTCTCGTGTTGCACAGATGGGGGTGCTCAGCCAGGGGAGTGAAGACCTTCCTGTGTAGGTTTGGGGTGGGGCAGCAGTGGGGTGCTCTGTTCCCATGCCTGCATGTGTGATCCCACCTGGAATTGTGGATCTGGGATGTTCTGGGTGCCTTCCATGGCTCAGCTCCCACTTGCCTTGGCATGAGACTCAGTTGCTTGTGTGGTTTGTGCTCTGAAACATCCAAGTTTTCAGCAATGCATGGGCCTGGTGGGTCTTGCAGTTTGATCTGCAGTGTGGTGAATCTGCAGTTTGGAAATTTTTCTTGTTGGAGCACTGTCATAGATTGAAGTCCTTGTCCAGGTGTGCCAAGTGTGATTTCTGACTTCATTTTTTTTCTGTTGGAGTGATAACCTGTGTATACATAATCAACTTCACTAAAAATCATTTGCTGAAAAGCCAAGTGTTGTTGAATTTTCTATTTTTCAGCTAACTTTTAAAATGCCTTTATTTTGGCAAAAATATCTATAGAAACTTGCATGGAATCTAAATTTAATTTTCCTTTGAAAACATGATGAGCTGTGTTGCTTCTTTGTAGTTTCTTCAAGATACACTGGATGCCCTTTTTAACATCATGATGGAGAACTCGGAGAGTGAGACCTTTGACACTTTGGTGTTTGATGCTTTGGTGAGTTTGCAGTGGGGAGGGTCTGAAATGTACCTAAAAATGGGGAATAAATGATAGAATGAAGTTTATTAGTGGAAAGATCTGAGCTGAGAGTTATTATTTAGTTTAAAAGTTATATTTAAAGGTTCAGATCTAAAGAGAGTTGGATTATAGCACGTCATCCTCCCAGAAAATGAGGAAGCACTCAAACCCAGTCATTCTAATGGAATAACAGCAGAATTTAGGACAGAAGCAGAACAGAAATTTTCATGTCAGTAATCTGTCTTCTCTGAGAAGATAGGGGAATGGACAAAAATCAAAAGATTTTTTGAGAATAACACACTAATTATGCTGTTTTTTCAGGTATTTATCATTGGATTGATTGCTGACAGAAAATTTCAACATTTCAACCCTGTCTTGGAGACCTACATCAAGAAGCATTTCAGTGCTACCTTGGCCTACACGTAAGTTGGAAAATTTACTTTACTTTTCCTAATGGGACGTGGAGAATTTTTCCAGGTATTGTTATTTAATGACTTGTTTATGTAGCTTAATTAGGAATGTGCCCATGAGCTTGGGAGGGTCTCGAAGAAGACTGGGGATAGTCTTTGTTTCTTTCTTGAAATAAATTGGTTAAAACTTTCAGTCCTGTGCAAGAAGTCTTGATTGTGCTGTAATGAAGAAGGGGATGATTTGACAATTTTAGGAGTTGTGTAAGGAAAACAAAAGCAATTCTCACTCATTTTGGAAGAAAGTTGTGTCCATTTAAGATGCTTCAAATACTGAGGATTTTTTGTGCCTTAAATTACAATGTACCCTCGAATATCCACATTACTGTCAATATGGGGAAGAAGCAGTGAAGGACAAAAAAACCAAAGGCCCATTATTTTTATTGTCTTGAGTATTTTTTGACTGTTGGAATCTTTGTTGCTGTGTCAGACTGTCAGGTTTGGAGGAAAAATACCTAATGGATATCTTTGCAGTGCTGGGGGGAAGGCAAACCCAAACCAGGAAACCTGGGGTGCCCTTTGCTGGTCAGAGTCTCTATTAAGGAACCTGAAAATGTTTGAAAATTCTGATTTTAAAATCGTGAACAATCATAAAATCATAGAATATCCTGAGCTGGGAGGGACCCACCAGGATCATCAGTCCAGCTGCTGTCCCTGCACAGACCCCCCAGCAATCCCACCCTGTGCATCCCTGGGAATGTCCAAATTCCTGGAACTCTGGGGCTGTGCCCATTCCCTGGGGAGCCTGGGCAGTGCCAGCACCCTCTGGGGGAAGAACCTTTTCCTAATCCTTCTTTAATTCCCAAGGATTTGAGCCTTCAGTCTCAATGCTGATATTTGGATCCCTGAGTTGCTGCTGCTGTTGTGGCAGCTCTGTGTGAGTGAGCAGAGGGTGGAACATCCTGGATTTCTCAGGAAAAGCTGAGGATGGTCCCCTCCTGGTTGGCATGGAGAGCATCCTTCCTTTCCTCAAGTGCAGGGAGGCAGAAACAGGGAAGAGCTGAATTCTGCCTTGAGGTGTCCCCATGGATGTGACAGATCCCTGCCTCTCCCTGCCTTTTATTCCTAGAACATCCAGCATGGAAAAGAACTCCAACATCATCCAGCCCAACCTTCAGCTGTTGCCCTGAAGTAAAGAGAGGTGGCCTTGGCAATATTCAAGTGGCTACTTGAAATTCTCAGGCAGTTTGCTCCTGCTCCAACAAATCCCCAGGCAGCAGGAGCTCTGTGAGCTCGGTGTTGTTTTCTGTTAGTGGGAATAATGTGGAGCTTGTTTACTTGGAGTGGGGATGTTGGATCATGCACTGGAGCTGGGATGATTTAAAATGGAATTGCTCGTGGTTGCATTAAAACCCTGATTTATATTCATTGGAAGGGAGGGAGCTGAAATGGGATTATTTTGAAAATTGTTTCACTTCTGAGTTTGATAGGCTTTAAAATGGGGAAGGAGAGAACTTCCAGCTGGTGGTGTGTACTTGGAGAAATAAATTTTGCAAATTTCAGCCCAAAATCCATGGGAAAGCTTTCTAAAGGGAAAACCTTGTTGAATGGAGAAACTCATACTTTGTGTTAGTTCTAACAGCATGCTTGTATTTAATTTAATTATTTTTATTATTCTGATTATTAGTAGGTGCATCTTTCTCAGAGCCTAATTCTGGATATCCATCTGCACATCCAGCAGAAAATCAGTCTTTCTGAGATGTGTTGTATTGATTGTGTGTTAAATGAGGTTATGGTCTGTGGTTTCTCTTTTTTTGCTCAAGAATAAGTTCCATCTATTTATCAGCAAAACAAAACCACAGTGAGTTTATTAGTTGAAGAATTAATTTTGTAGCTCTGTGGGCACATAATTTTCCTTTAAACCTTTCCAAATGGAAATTCTGTGAGAATACTTATAACTTGTATGTGATTTTTTTGTATTTAAACAGAAAACTGACCAAGGTTTTAAAAACATATGTGGACAATGCTGAGAAGTGTGGGATCACTGATCAACTCTTCAAAGCCATGAAAGCCTTGGAATACATCTTCAAGTTCATTGTCCGGTCCAGGATTTTGTTCAACCAGTGAGTACAGGCAGTGCTTAAACTTCCATTGCCAATAATGCCCCAAAACTGCCAAAAGTTTTACAGTCCATCAGTTAAAATTGCTTTTTTTTTAAGAAGCAGTTTTATTTATTGCACTGTTTTAGAAATACTTGTAACTGTGAGAGGTTATTTCAGGATCAGGGTTTTCCCTCTTTAGCAGGGATCTGTATTTTCAGTAGCAGTGAATTGGTAAAATCATGATAGTTTAGGTCTCTGAACAATTAAAGCTTGGCACTGTTTGGGGAAACTTCTGTTGCTGTATTGTGTTTTATACACAAGATCTTACAGAAGTTATAAACCAAGCTGATGAGAGCTTCACTTAGATTGAGTCTTTTACTGCTTGTTAGCAGTGGTAGCAACCTTATTGCAAGGGATTTATGTACAGCTCTTCACTTACCATCTCCACCACCCTTTTCTCTAATTTAGGGCTTGGAATTTATTTCTGTAGGAGCCCTGCTGCGAGATTCATAAAATACTGGATATCACTGAGGCTGTAGCAGGCCCTACAAATCACTTGAAAACAGAAAAAAAAAAATTTCCTCTGGCTGCAGATTGGATTTACAGACAGTCTGACCCTCCAGGACTGGCTGTGGGATTTCCTTGTGGGAAGCAGGAATTCACAGCCCTTCAGTGTTGGGAAGACCCAGCTCTCCATGCCAAGGGATTAATCAGCAAAATTACTGAATGCAGAACGAGCCTGTGATTTGTTGTTCTGCAGGACTGAAGCCCTGCCTGGGGGGTGTGATTTGGAGTGATTAAAATGCAGGAGTGTGGCAGGGCTCAGAGTGATTGCTGCTGCTCTGCTGAGGAATCACAAACAGCAAGCTGAAGGTTTTATTCCAAAATCTGATGTATTTTTAACTTCAGGAAGAGAGTGATGGGCTCGATGGATGGAGCATTTTAGCAGTTGAGTTCTGGGTAAATCCATGGAATTTTATCCATTTCAAGTGTGGTGGCACATCTATTTGTTCACTACAGTAAAGGTTGATAAAGGCAAAATATTACAAGTGACCTTTAGAAATACCTTTATTTGATTTCCCCAGTAATGGTCCCAGTGCTTGTGGTACATTTACTACAGTCTTAAAATCCTCCAGGCAGTGCTGGAAGGACCAACCTGGTGTAAACCTTGTTTTCTCACAGCTGCAGAGATTTTGTGCTTTATCAGGTCTATTAAATAAATAGATGTTATTAACTGACAGTAGGAACACATTTGTGACTAATTTATTTATTTTTATTATAACTTCCTTTTCAAAGGCAGAGCTTTTTGTCTGAAGCACTTTGATTTATTGGGCTGTCAAGTTCAGTTACTCTTTCTGTTGGTTTAAGTTTCACCTCCCTAATCTGTTCAGGGGGACATTGAAATCCATTATGAAAATGGGGACTTAACAAGTTTTTTGTCCTGCATAACCCCCAGTTTTAGCCTAAAAGGGGAATAGAAGTGTGCACAGCAAAATAACACAATTTGGTGATTTGGAGTTTTTTTTGTGTAGTATTTATTTCCTCTGTGTCCAAGTTAAAATAAACTTCTTTCATATCTGGGGCTTCCAAAGGTTTATGAGCACAGCATTAAAAATGATACACATTAACTTCAGTGTAAAACAGCAGGAGCATCCTGAACTCCATGTTTATACCAAGAAAAACCTGTTTCCAGCTGCAGTATGTGATCCATCATGATGTAGCTTTAGATTGGATATTGGGAAGGAATTCCTGGCTGGGAGGGTGGGCAGGCCCTGGCACAGGGTGCCCAGAGCAGCTGTGGCTGCCCCTGGATCCCTGGAAGTGCCCAAGGCCAGGTTGGAGCACCCTGGGACAGTGGAAGGTGTCCCTGCCATGGCAGGATTGGGACTTGATGGGATTTAAATCCCTTCCCATCCAAACCATTCCATGATTCTGAGATCTTGAAACGTGAAGAAATTGTACAAGGGTTGTACATAGCAAATTTCTGGATGAAATTCTCTTTCTGAGCTGCAGACAACATTCAAGACCTTCCAACTGGGTTTAATTCCAGGNTAACATGAGGTTTAACTGGGGGAAGGAGTCATGGAATGGTTTGGGTGAAAAGGGACCTTAAACTCATCCCATTCCACCCCTGCCATGGCAGGGACACCTTCCACTGTGCCAGGCTGCTCCAAGCCCTGTCCAGCCTGGCCTGAGGTCCCATGTGATGTTTCCAACTCCCCCTGTTTAGATTTAATCTGGATTCCAGTTCCCTTTTTTGGGTCAAGTCTGAATAACCCTGCTGTAGGTGAGTCCCACATGCTGCCTGAGGAGGGGAGAGTTTCCAAGGATGATGTTGTTGTGTCCCCCTGATTTTCCAGTGAGGATTGTGCCATCCTACACCTGAAGCAGGACTGGGTCTGCATTTAAAACACTCCAGAGAATTCCAGGAACACTCATTGGAGCAGTGGCACAAGTTCTTCACCTTGGCTGTATTTTTTTGGCCTCTGATGTTGCTCAGGTGCTTCTGTGCAGTTTCTGCCCCCCTGAAAGCATCTGTGAGAGAAGGCAGTGGGCAGCTCAGCTCTGAGCAATCTGCCTGGGGGCACAGGGACCTTGCTCCTGAAGCTGGGCTGGGGCTGAGTCATTGCTCTGTGTCAGCTGTGCTGACTCCATGGGAAACTGAGCCTGAAATTAGTGCTGCAACAATTTAACCTCAGTGCTTCCTTCCCACAGAAAAAAAAAAAAAAAGCATATTTTTAGCAAAAAGAAGGTCGATTTTTTTTTTGTTTTGTTTTGTTTTTTTTTTCCTTTCTTTGCCAGAGTTTAAGGTCACTCACCTTAGGCCACTGGTGGATTTTAATGATTGCTGGCAAGTTGTCTGGCTGCTTTCTGGCTTCATCAGCACAGAGCTGCCTGGCAAGGGTCCTGGCAGACATCTGCAGGGTGCAGAGGCTGTCCCAGGGCTGCGTGGGCACAGGGAATTGGGGCACTGCTCAGGGATTCATCCAGCACTGCTGCATGTGGCATTTCACATAGACAGCTTTACAATAAAAATCTCCTCTTCCTGCTGGCCCAGCTTGGCCAGTCTGTCTTGAGGTTTTTTTTTTTTTTTTTGTGGAAGAAAGCTCTTGATTCAGTGAAGAAGGTTGTAGAAATTCTAGAAAAAATGTAAGACAACAACTGGCCATCTCTCATTTGATTGTCAAAAAATCCACCAGGTTTTTTTAAACATTATTTCCATTGTGGTTTGTGCTGATGAAACCTAATTCTTTTTTCAGGCTGTATGAAAACAAAGGAGAAGCAGACTTCAGGGAGTCTCTGCTGCAGCTCTTTAAGTCCATCAATGAGATGATGAGCAGCAACTCTGACCAGACTGTCATAGTAAAGGTTTGTGCTTTCCACATCTCCAGTTCTGCATCCCAAACCACAGTAAGGCAGTCAGAGAAGTATTTGCTTGTGTTTGTGCTTAAAAGCTGCCTTTGCTTCAAGCAAGATTCATTCTTGGTGCTTCTGCTTGAAGGGTCTGTGACTGTGTAAAGAAATTTCTTTGAACAAGTAAATCTGTGGAATCCTAGAATGGTTTAAGTTGGAAGAGACATCCAAGATCATTGAGACCAATCTTTGATTGCTTCAAAAACCTCACTTTTATTTTAAAAAGAGGACTTCTTTTGAGTTCAGTGATATTTGGCTTTTTTAACTTGTATAACCATAAAGTTAAGGTGTTTTTGAGGCATTATATTTAAGATGCTGATGACAATGTAGATCCTCATATTTTAATGCATTTATTTATATCTGAGGCTGTTCAGCAACTTCAATATGGGATCTTAAGCCCTAGTACATATTTTAGAAAGCAAATTAGCAGTGAGTGAGACTGGAAGCTCCACCTTTCATCCCTTAGACCTTTTCTTGTGTCTCTTTAAAAACAGCATCTGCTTTTGGTAACACTGACTCGTGCAATTGGGAAAGGGGTCTGTGCCCTCAAATGGTGCTGAGACCAAAGAGCAGAAGCTCTGAATTGTAGGGCTGGTAGATTTTAGTGTCCAGAGGAGGCTGGATACAGAAGTTAGTGGATCTTTTTCATCATGGAAGACTACAGAGACTCCCTAAATGTGTGTTTTTGTAGCTGCATCTTGAAGTTCTCCTTGTGCTTCCAACTAGACTTTACAAAAAAGGTGAAACCCCTGACCCAGCCCTGCTGAATCAGTTGAGAGGTGATCAAAGGGCTGAGATTTGGGGTAGGATTTGGGGACAGTTGGACTCCTCCTGCTCAGGTGGTTACAAAGACAGATAGTGGGAAATCCCTGTGCCAGTGGAAGAAGCTCCTGGAGGAGTCCAGTGGAAAAGTCCTCAGTGAAAGCCTCCAGTCCTTTGTAGCTGAGCTCTGGAGCTCCTGGTGCCATGCTGGGCACACAGCAAAAAGAGATAGTGAGGATAAAGCAGCTGAGGAGGAATATTTTATGTAGAGAGGCTGAGACTGGATCATCTGATAACAGAATAGGGATATTACACGAAGGAAAGCTGTATTTTCATTTCATTGCCAAAGCATCTGTCCTGAATGGAAATGGGCAGTTGGAGGCCATGGCTCAGAGTGTGCTGTCTGGAGTTTTACAGATAGGGAGTTTGCAGATTACAGGAGTGGAATGTGAGATTTCTTTTCCTGAGACTCCTTTGCAGGGCATGCTGCAGGAAGGCAGATGAAAATGAGCTTTTTTCTTTAGCAATTTATA
>VZTT01016756.1:0-12379 GCA_013400855.1 Buphagus erythrorhynchus | reverse complement strand
GCGTGGGAGCTGGGAGGCGGGGCATGGGAAACTGAAACATGAGAGTGGTGGAACCTCCCGGGAGAGAGGGGCAACTGTGATAACCAGGATTGCAACACATGGGAGCGGGGTTGCAGGATGACGTTTTGCAGGGCGGGAACATGGAGGAAGGAGGGAGAGTGTCTGAGGGGACGAAAGGGGTTATGGGAGGGGAAAGGGTTGAGGGCAGGGATGAGCGAGTAAAAGGGATTGTGGGAAGAAGAAGGGTAAGATGGAGGATCGGCCATGTGGTCAGCACCATTTTGGACCCCTGCCATGCAGCTGGCGTCATTTTGGACCCTCCCCCACGTGGTCGCTGGCATGTGGGTGGAGGGGTTCATCTTTACTCTGAAGTCGAGGTGTAGGAACTGAGGTCGAGGGCTATAGGGAAGGTACTCTGTTAGTCTACACACAACTGCCAGAGTCAGGGTGCTGAGCGGGAGGTGGGGGGCCAGGGAAGCTGCGGCTGTTCCAGGTTCCCTGTGTTTCTCGTGGTGCCCCGCGGGTCTCGTCCAGCTCAGGGGCTGAGGGCTTGGAAGGAGGGTTAGGGGAAACTGGGATTGTTTGTTGTGGCTTTTCCTTTATTTTCCTTGTTATCAATTCTTTTCGAATTAAAATGAACTAAGGAAAAAATTTTGAAACTGTTTTGTTTCCCTGCTCTACTTTGAGAGTTAACAGGTTTCCAATTTCGTCCCAGGAAGAGACAGAATCTATATTTTGCAGGGTATACTGAGGGAAATGAAGAGATAACCAGCACATAAACTGCTTTAACTGTTTCCTAGAGATGGTAACATTCCCACTACTTAAGTTATCCCAAAGTTGGGAATCTATGCTCCTTTGTTGCGTAGAAAGTTGACAGCCCATTTTGATGTTAAAAACAAACTATGCAAACTGGTTTACCTTTCTTTGCAGTAAAACCAGGGCAGGGATGCGTCTGCTGCCTTCCTCTCCCCGTGTGACGCTGGGGTAGGAGGAGTGACCTGTTTGCCGCTGCTGTCGCCCGCCGGCACTGCCGTTGCTTGTAAGGGAGTGCTGCCGCAGGTCAGGCTGATTGTGCCACTGCTGTTGCTCACACTCCGGAGCCGCTGCTTGTAAATGCTGCGCCGACGCTGTTTGCCACCTCTGCACCACTGCGCTTGCTGCCTACAGCCGTACCCAGCGCCGCTGTCACGATCCGCCAACACAGGGCGGGGGTCGTGATGGTTCGTTTCTGGATCTCAGAGGTGCAAACAGGCAATCAGCAGGGGACAAATCAGTTCAATCACAGCAATGCATTTTTATTGAATGCTAACAACTCAGTCGCGATAGAAGGGGAGAGATACAGGAAAAGGAGAATAGAGAGAGAGAGAGAAGAGGGGAATGGGTAAATAGCTACCAACAGATGAGACAGACATCCTCGTGGTCCAGCCAATAGACTGGTCTTCATCTGTGGGGAGTACTCAAGGGTCTTCTCCAAAGGGTCTCTCTTATATAGTCCTTTTCCAAAGCAAGTGGCTTCTGGCCAAAAGGTGGGGAGATTTATGGGCCATTGTGAGGGTTGCTTCAAGAAACAGGTGTACAGAACCTGCTGCTCCAGCAAGTGCCTGCTCGAGAGCAGTGTACCATGAAGCACAGCGAGCACCTGCAAGCAGTCCCTTGGCAAACATCCACCTCGACCAGGCCAGAAAACCATTGTCCAGAGTCAACCCGGGTGGGGGTCCTGGGGTCTTCTTGCGATGGTCATGAGNTCTGACAACCATCCGCCTCGACCAGGCCAGAAAACCATTGTCCAGAGTCAACCCGGGTGGGGGTCCTGGGGTCTTCTTGCGATGGTCATGAGGCAAATGAGGGAAACTTCGGACCGACTCTTACAGCCGCTGTGCCACACACCCTGCGTGCCCGCCTCACTAAAACCACCGTGGGACCCGCACCCTGCGTGCTCGCCGCGCCGAAACCACCGTGGGACCCCCCGCAGGACCTGTGTGGCCGCTTCACTGCCTGCTTTACAAGCACACACAAAGCGCCTTTGTCCCCCCAGTGGGAACCCGCCCCTGCCGCAACCGGGGGCCACTATGGGGTCCCTGTGAACTCCCGAGGGCTACTTACCCCTCTGCTGGGGACCTCGGTGCTGCAGAGTCTTTGCAAAGAAAGTCCTTGTCTGGAAACTGATCCACCCCGGGCTCAGGCGGGATGCCGGTCCGCCTCTGTCGGCTACTGCTGCACAAAAGCGCAGCTCCTGCCATCAGAGTAGCTGTACGATCCAAAGGCTTATAAATCACAAGTGGAATCCAGCTATTCTTGTGGGCCTCTGACCTTATAAGAAATCTCATGTTTGGAGCTCCAGCTGAGGTAATTCCCATTTCTCTCTGGTCCCTCTGGCTAGCTCTGGACCAGAGGTGGATGGGAAATCCTCATAGATAAAGGCAAAAAACCAAAGGAGGCTCTTTTCTCCTGTGGGAAAAACAGTCCACAGTTTATTGTGTCCACACGGTGAGAGGAGAAAAAGAGAGAGAGAGAAGATAGCGAGCATATTTAAACTCAGGAAAGGGGAGGGGAGGAACAGACCTGCAACCAATGGGACACTGCTGATGGGGAGGGGCTAAGGGGAGGTTGAACCAACTTCACAAGCTCCGGAGGGATACAGGGCAAACCATTTTCTCAGTGAAATATAAAAACATAACAGTGCAATACAACACTTTAGAATTTTACTGGCAGATGAAATCCATGGAAGTTTTAGATAACTTGTTTCCACTGTTGCAGATACATTAGTGAGGTTTTGAGCACCTGTGTGCTATTCAGTGTACTTTGTATGGCCTCTGTAAATGTTGTGTGAGTCTTGCATTTCTCTCAGGTCAATCATGGTGGGATTATTTCAGCTGCAAAGAACATGATTTCCATGTGGGATCCCAGCAGGAGCTTGTGTCAGGCTTTCTGCTGCACCCCAGCAAAGCAGTGGCTATTCCGAAGTGAGGAGCTTGGCAACAACACAGATTTTAATCGTAACTCCAGCCCCCTGAAAATGTGACACTGATTTCTGACCTTTAGGGCAGCCTTTGGACAAAACGGATTTTCAGTGGGTAAGCCAAAACCACTGCTGATGTACAAGTGCATAACCCTCTCCATTTTGACATTTGCACACACAGAAACTACAGTCCAAAAGGAAGCCATCATCCAGACTGAGATTTGGTAATCTCAGCTCTCAGGGAAGAATAGAGATTTCTCCATAAAGAAAAGGTTCTCTGCCCAGATGTTCACAGCTGCTTTCAAAGTGATTATTCTTCCTGTTGCTCATCATGCAGGTGCTCTTTGTGTGCTCAGTCATTGAACTGATCCCTGGTGTCTGGTTTTCCTCTCTGTGCACAGGTACAAATGTCTGCTCCTACCTTATACACAGTCATTGCTATCCCATTTCCCACACTGATTGCTAGCCCTTGGCTGCTCCACACAGGGATAGCTGTTTTGGCCAAGCTACTCCTACTGCATTCATGTGTTCCTCCCCATCCAGATTAATCCTTAAGGATTCAAATAACTTTATCTATCAGATCCAGGAAGAAATAAGACAGGATGAGATGCCTTTTTTTGTATTAATATTATTCATTATCTTGAGTGATTTGAGTGCTTTTCAGTAGTATTAGGTGAAAGAAAGTGGAAAGGAATTGGATGGCTGCATTTCTTGGGAAAACACATGATCCATTTCCTTTACATTGTCTGCTCTGAGGTCATGAAAAGATGATGAAATAAGCCCCATGGGATGTGTTTGAAGTAATTATGTTCTCAGGTTATTTAGTGAGTGGGGCTTCCTTTTACTTACAGCAGTGCTATTTGTAATTAAATAAATAATTTGCTTTAATATTAGTCTCCAATCATTGTATAAATTATTTTTGCTGTGCATAATGAGAAAACTGCACTGTGCAAATTTGATGTGTATGTTGGTGTATTCATCATTGGGCTGGTTTATGCTTAAAGAAGGAATATATTATCTAAAAACGTGTTTAAATTATATTTGAATTTTTTTCTGATGGCTTAGCACCTAAGACAAGACTTCAATCCCTTTTGCTCTCGGATAAGTAGAGAAGACCTGTGGTGGTTTGAGGGTGATGAGGACGGTGCTGGTTTTACTTGGCTACTGTTTATCTGCTCAGTTTAACCCTGTGTGTTTCAACATGGCTCAGCTCATGGGAGAATAGAGAATAGTTTATAAAACCATGTTTTAGTAGTAATGTCCCATGTGGAGAGAGGTTAAGGCAGCAGCTGGGCACTGGCATTAGAGATGGTGAGAGAAGGAAGGAAGGTTGAGAATAATTAAAAAAAAAAAAAGAAAAAAATGAAGAAATCCATGAAGCAATGGCAGATACTGTGCACAGCTGGTAAAGGATTGAGCTGAGACTATCATCCTAGAAATGGGAATTCATGTCACTTTAAAACAGCTGCATTCATGTCCTCAGACTGGTCATAATTCACAGAATGTAACATGTTGATGGTGATAGGACAAGTTTCCTTGGGAGCTCTGGCTGTGATGCTGCAGCTCTAAGTTACAGCTGGGGATACAGCGTTTCCGTGGCCTCATGGAGCTGCTGGGTTGGCCCACACTCCACAACTCTGTCCACCCACCAGCCCAGGGTTCATGCATGGGATCAGCTTCCAGCAAGTTCCTTTCCATCAGTCCCTAGCCAGCGCATTGAGGAGGATCTTAAAGAAGAAATATCTTAATTATAATTAATAACTTCCTCAGTTCAGAAGAAAAGTTAATCCATTCTTTCCTCTCCAACCCCAACATTCCTAACACAAATGACGTTTAGGTAGTTTTCAACCTCCAGAACAATGAAATTGGTAAAAACCAAAAGTATTAAGGAATTAACCTTTTCCACTAAATGAAATTTTCTCCCCATCACTGAGCACATGCTGCCATGCAAGGAGAGATCCATCCCACTGCCCCCTGCACTTGTGCAGACAGTGGAGCATCTTCTTGGATTATTTCACATAAAAAGATCTAAAAAAATCAGTTTTTCTCTTTGTTGAACTGATTCTTAGCATGGACCTCTCTAATGTGGGAAAACATGGGCTGCTTTTGCAGGCTTGAGGGTGAGGGGTTTACATCTCCTGTCCTTCGATGTTGGGAAGGATGAGTCAGGGAAAATGTATAAATATGAGTGCCTAGCAAAAGACTTTGAGAATATGGAAAATATAAGTGAAATAAAAATGATAGCAATTTTCGACTGTGAGGCTGAAAGCAGCTGAAATGTCTGAAGGCCCCTTTTGTTTAGAGAATGTTAGATGCTTCGAATACCAAAAAGCAAACAGGCATCCTCCCTAAGCATGGCAGGAAGGCTTCCAGATAAAAGTTAGAGATAAGGAAAAGCAGTAAAACATGGTAATATAGTGATTCCTATAGGTTGCATGCAAATGTTAGAGAATTTGTATCTTGTATTAGATTGGTTAGTGGAAATTAGAATATTCAACATAGAAGATTTATTGTATTGTAAACAAGAAAATCTCTCTCTTGCTTTCTCTCTTGCATTCTCTCTTGCACTCTTGCTCTCTTGCACTCCTCTCTCTTGCATTCTTTCTCTTACTCTCTTACATTATCTTATCTTACTCTATCCCTCACTCTCCATCCTGCTCTGAGCTGCGGCTGCAGTTTTTAGCAGGGTCTCATATATACCCACGCCCTATGAAATAAACTGCAAACTTCAAGACCAGAATACCTGAGTTTGTCCCGACCGTCCCCACTCAGCAAACTCCAACAGAGGCACATAGAGTCCTACAGAGAGTCCAACACTTCTCCTCTTCCTATCACAGCTGTATAAGCAGAAATGCTGCAGTCTTGCTCCCATCCTGAGTAAGTTTTATGTCCAAAAGGGAAGAAAGCTTTAAGGTTTAATCTTCATGGGAAAGAAATCAGAAGATGCAAATCTAATAGAGAACAATCATTTAGCTTTAAAAATCTCCCATCTCTTGAGCATGTGGATAAATGCAGAAATTGCTCTATCAGTCCAATGGAAATGCCTTACGATGTCTAAAAAGGTTTGAATCAGTGGGAATGTGGCAATCCAATAGGGCATCACAGAAATTTCTTTTAAGCCCTCACTGAACTCTGTGGAGAAGCTGACCTACTCACTGAGGTGGGGGCTCTGCCCACCCCATCCAATTTTGACACACAAGAATATCATCTTCTGTTCAGGTCTGCATTGCAAGCCAAAACCTGCCATTTTCTATTCACAAAACTGCTCTTTAAAAGCTGTCCCAAAGGTTAATAATTGTACCTCTGGGGATCTAAGGTTAAGGATGTGATTTTTCTGTCAGTATAATAGAGTCTGCTTAAATTAATGGATACAACTCTGCATTGGGATCAGCAGAAAATATTCCCAAGTGCATAATGAACAAAACCAGTCAATAGAAATCAATATAATTTTCAACTTTTGAAAGACAACTCTTTTACCTTCATATGCTTTGTAGGTCTGTCACTCTTTCCTCTGCAGAGTGAATTTAGATTTTTTACTTTATTTTTTATAAGACAGCAACACAAGGTAAAACCTTCATTATTTAACCATGGACAGTCCAGTGACAGCATGTCCCACTCTGAAAGAGTGACCACTATTGCTAAAACAGTGTGTGTAAGCTTCTGTGATGCTTGCCATTCTTCTATACATATGGCAAACTGAATGAAGAGAAAGAGGTGGTCATTTTACAGGATACACTTACATTCATTGTTTCCCTCATATATAATGAGTGGATGGTTAAATGACCCTGCTGGGGATTTTTCCCCATCTAAGTTGATTTAAGCTCACCTGCTGCAAGCTGAGACCTGACACCCCACAGTGCTCATCACATCTGACTCTTCCCAGGATCTAGAGTGGATGTGTGGATGGAGGTTTCTCCATCACCCAGGATTCTTATGTTTGTCAAAGCCTCTCTTTACCTGTCTCAGATTGTGTCTACCTGGAGTTGCATGTTTGCCTGTACATGAAAACAAAACAAGTATTAATTTCATTTTCTTCCCCTTAGAATATTACTGATTTTTTGCATTTGTGACATCTCTTAGCATTGATTTTCTGTGGCTGTGCTGACTGTGCGAAGTGAGATGCTATGGGGTATCTGGTGGATGCCTGGGGATTCAGAAGGGCTGGCAAAAGAGGTGTAAGAGGGACAGAGAGATCAAAGGCATTCCTGGCAAGCATAAACTATTAAGACCATACTTAATTTCTAGGACTAACAGAGGGCTATTAAGGCATGCTAAGTCACTCTCTGCCTGTGAGTGTATACTGTGATCTGGTATGAGAAATGTGCTTCCTGGTGTCCATGGACTTAGGGAAACTGAGAGGAAATGGAACAGAACTTCCTCGGGTATGTTATGAATATGGATATGTGCCACTGTCCTACCTCACAGGTCTCTGAACTGTTGTAGCCTGTAGCAGGAGGAAAATGTTTCCTGTGTCTGTCACAATAGTGCGGAGCCAAAGCAAGGGTCATGTGCTATTTGCATGACCTGGCTCATTGAACATTTCTATTCATATCTCCTGCAAGGGACTAAGGCCACAAACTAAATATGTCCTACTGGTATGAGGGTTTTCAGCTTGTGACTGGAAAAATGACCTTTTGGGTCCAGGGCTTCGTTGTGAAGGATTGTTTGTTGGTCCAGTGTTACTGGTGTTTTCAGTGCTGTGGCATGCAGGATGCTGCAAATATAATTCTGCACTGAAAAGAAATAAGAAAAAAAGAGAAGCAGAACAGTGAACCTTGCATTAAAAAACAGCTGTCAGTCTTAACAATAGAATGTGTATGTACGCTGTGTTATTTATAAGAACTATCTGAAGTTTAGCATTTATCTTCTATAGAAGATTGATATGTCAAAGTTCATTGAGAAATTAGAAATTGCAAATATGTTTGAAGAAAAACCCCAAATGTTTCCATGCAATTAAAACATTTTTAATCAATAAAGTGAAAATATTTCGTTTTGATGTATTAGTATCCCATATTTTTGTTTTACCTGGAATTCCAAGCTGTTACTCTGAGAGACACTTTAAGTGCTTTAAGTGGTCGACTTGGAATTGGTAACCTCATAATAACTTGTTCCATAATTTTAAATTGACATTCTAATTAATTGCTTTTGTCATTAGTATTTTCATTGGATCAGCAATTGGTTCTTGGTTTCTATGTGTGGTTGGTATCCAAAGTGTCCTTTATAACTGTTACTGAATCCTCTGATGGAAGACAGGGACACTGATTTGGGTGTTTGTTCCTGTTTAGATGCTGAATTTAACAAGTGAAGAGAGCAGAAACAAAGTTGCAAGATCTCTTTTTAAAATTTATTTTAACTTTCTTTCTTCTTTTCTAGTCAGAATTTGTTCTCACAGAATGTTATTAAAAGAGGGACTATGCTTAAATGACACTTAGCAAACAGTCACCTCTCTCAAAAACTTGCATAGGTTGCAGTTTATTCACTTGTTTTCTATTCAAATTAAGTCATTACAATAAAATGTATTTCATCTCTCCCCCTCCCCCAATAATACCTAAATAACCCCTTGAATTAATTGCTGTTACTTTTTCTTTTTTTTTTAATGCATAAAATTATAAAATACCAAGAGGATCCTGGTGATTTGAGTAAGAAGGGCCCTACTGAAATACGTTATGCTGTGCTTGGTTTCAAGCCTTTGCAATAAAATGGAACAAGGCCTGGCTATGTGTGGACACACTGCTAGAGGCCTAGGAAAATTATAGCCAGGGAAATTATTCCCAGGCTGAAGTTTCTCCGGGTTCTCTCAGATCCTTTCCCAAGCTGATAACATGTTCAGCTCTGGCAGGGAGTTTTTTCCCAGGATGATAGTTTTGTCAAAATAGAGTGGAATTAATAACATAGATTAACACCTGGTGCTGACCATGGGACCCGTCCTGAAGTACTATCCAAGAGGCATCTTCCCAATTATCCAATGAACTACTGTCTTAGTTCAGCGGAACACCCTATAAATATGAACTGCGTTCTCAATAAAATGCCTTCTTTTCCCCAAGGAGGTCCGTGTTGCTATCATTGCTTTCTCTAGCACGGTAGTGACATCTATGAACCTGAATTCAAGCAGACATTTCCCTCTTGAGGGACACAGGCTGTCCTGATGTGTGTTGTTAACCTTTAATACAAGTTTTTGCTTCAGTGGTAGACATTCAGCTTTGAGTGGAACATGAGGGAGATTTGCTTCTTCTGGATGGTGTCTGGTAGAGGCTGAATGTAAGGCACAGTCCAGGTTGGTCTCATTTGGGAAAAATTACCTGTGAGGAGGAGACTTCTGAGATGGTCCATGACAACGGCAGATGCTGGCATAGCTGGAGAAGGTGCTGTAATAGTGTGGGGCCAAAAATCTTTACGAAATGCAACTTGTAGTCCTTTTTTCATTCATTTTGATTAACATAATGAACTAGAAAAATTCAAATTTAGAAAGTGCACATCCCATAAATAGCATTTTCTTCCCTCTTTCTGCAACAGCTGTTGGTGGATTCCAACTGAGTGAATAGAGATGACAGCCAAATTCTTATGTTGAGGTTGCAGGGGAAGATTTTGGTCAGGATTAGACCTTTGTTAACACCATTAGTACTCAGTGTAGGCCAGAGAGGGTGGGAATTCAGCTGCATCTTTCTCACTGGGAATGAGTGGAATGCCAAGAATAATTGAGCTGGATTTTTGAATTCAAGGTTGAGATTGAAAGGTTTTCATAAGGACTTGACATGAAATTCCAGTGTTATCCTTAGAGCAAAGCCTCAGACTTGCACTACCATTTCAGAGACAAAGTTTAATGTCTTCCTTTTTCTCGCATTGGAGTCAAGGATTTGTAAACTTCCCCTACGATGAGAAGTCAAATGCATAAAAGTGTGTACTTTCATGAATTTTTATGGATCTGTGAAAAAACAGTCACATATTAAAATGGTATTTACTCTTCTGCAGCAGCCCTACATGATGGAGCCAGGCAGTTCCGTGACCATTAGCAGTCCATGGAGTGAATGTAAAGCGTTGCTAAGCAACACCCAGGAATGCATCCCTATCTTGGCACATAGCTATCCAACCCACTGCGTTTTTCATGTGTACCCAAGCAGTTCAATTAGATTCCACCACTCTATCCAGGCAGTACCAGATGCCAACCCATGTGCAGGAGCAGGGCACTACTTTCTGAAAGAACTAGTGCTTTAGGAGAGGGTGGTGGGTTGCAGCCCACGTCCCCTGTGGTATTGCCCAGGTGTCCCCATGGTGCTCCTAAGGTGCAATTTTCCACATCCTCCCTAAAATCCTTTCATCAATGAATGTGGTTAAGTGGCTCATTGATTTTTGGTGTCCTTAGCTTGATGGTAGAACAAAAGGTACACAAGTGGAGGGAACCCAATTCCATTTCACTAATAGGTTCAGAGGTTCCCAACATAAAAATTTTGTAGTCTATGACCTTTGGCTGAAAATTACTGACTAAATGCCAGTTTGTATCAGATTCTGCAGATCTTTGCAAATGCATAAATGTTACTGTTTAATATGTTGCTTATTCCAAAGTCTATTGTAAGTTTTTATTTTTAAGGCTATTGAAATCAAACTTGATTAGCTAAAATTTAGACTACTGAGACAACTAAAAGAACATTTTATTATCAGTTATTACTATAGCACTGAGCTTTTAAGATTCAATTATTGTTTTACTTTGCTGCTGACAGCTCCTACCTCCTTCACCAATTCTGATTCAACTTCTCATTGGTCCCTTTTGATTTTCCTTGCCTGCCATGTACAGTTTCATAAATACTGAAGAGAAGAGCTTTCTTTCAGCAGATAGAGAGTAAGTGGAAGAAAACCCTTGGGAACTGATCAACTTAAAACTGCAGAAATGTAAGGGAATTATTAGCATTTTGAAATAATCAAAAGGAATAATAAAGGAAGCATACACTGGCACATCAAAAATTTTTTAGTTAATTCAGGCAAAGAATGTAGGCCAGAAAGGACTTCTCTGAAAATCCTGAGCTAGATTTGCTACATGTTCTACCAGCTACAAAGCTGATAGCATGTCTATGTCTGCAGGACATACCCCTTGCACACCTGCCTCTTATTATCGATTTGTTTGGGCCTTCCTGACCTTCCCTGAAGCTCTGTGCTGAGAAGGATAAACAACTGCATATATTTTAAGAACTGAAAGAAAGGAAAGTCATAATACAGTTTGTTCCGTGTTCTTCCTGGCTTGTCTGGGAATAATCAGGGTTAAAAAGCTTTCATCCTGGCTATTCTAATAACCACAATTTTTCTGTAAATAAAGAAAAAATGGATCAAGGTCTAGAGAGTATTGAAATCTGCTTGATGTCATCCTTTAACTGTGCCAGGATTCATGCTGGAATGCAGCAAGTGCAAGGAAAGGAACCATGACTGATGATAACCATCACAGAAAATTGTTCAGGAGGCAATTCATCATAAGGGGTGAGTTTCACCCCAGTGCTGAGTGTCACTGCAAGCCAAATTCATCATTTATGTCTCAAAACACTGTATTTGGAGAAGGCAAGTGGTGCATAGGTGTTTTGCTGGCTTGTTTCTCAGAATGAACTTTGACCTGCATCCTCAGATTTACTCTGAGGAAGCAGAGTAGGAAGTGAATGTGTCCAGCCCTAAGAAAGGAGCTTCCAAGGTGACAGTTCACAGTGATGAACAATACAAACTGCAAACAACTGAAGATTAATTAAAAAGAGAGAGTTAACATTCTGCCCTATTTCATAATGATGACATTCTCCTTTAAATATATATGACATCTGCATGCTGCAGTTCAGCCAGGCAACAAGACATCAATAAATATCTCCTTTGAAAAATACAGCTTCTTGATAAATATTGCATTAAAGAAGATGATGCTGATGTCTGCTCAGTATTGGTTGGGTAGCCTGGCAAGACAATATTGAAATTATGTGCTGTGCTCTCTGCATGTGTCGCATCAGTTAGGGCTCAGTCCATCTCCTGTTGAAGTCACTGCTTTTTTATTACTGTGGCTGAAGCACCCTTTGCTTTTACCATCCCCCTCTGTGTGATTTTCATCATGAAAGGAACCCAGAACAGCCTTATAGAAAAGAACTCTTTCTTGCCAATTCTGTGAGTGTTATTTCTATCAATATCAAATGAATTAAAACCTCAGTGATTAATATTCCAACCCATGTATTAGTTTCTCTTATCTATTTAAACATGTGTTCTTGCTCTGTCTCTTCCTTTTGCCCAACAGGTCTCAATTAAAGATTAACAAATCAGCTGGAATCAAATAAGAAAAAGTGAGCCAAAGTGAAAATATGAACTTGTAAAAACCTTAATGCAAGCTTGGAAAAATTATTTGGGATTGGTTTTTTTTTTGTAGACAAGTTTAAAACAGCTCTTCATCTAATCTCTGTGATGCCCTGT